>JAKFHU010000178.1:0-10703 GCA_023783475.1 Daubentonia madagascariensis
TCTTTTAAGGAAGGGAAGGGAAATTTTTTAAAAAAGGCTTAGCTGGGGACAAAAAAATTTTCCCCCGTGAAAAACATTGTTTTGAAGTGCACTGGTGTTCAGCTTTTCCCGGTTGGCTTCACTCTGGGGGGAAAAAAAAAAGCTTTTTTCGTACCTTCCCAAGAAAAATTTCCCCCGGGGGATGCTTCCCCGGGAAAAATTCCATTTGATTGGTAAACCAAAAATCAGGGGGATTTAAAAACCCTTAAAAAGGGAAAAAAAAGGACATATTCGTAAAAAGGGAGGAAAGGAAAATTTCCAAAGTCAAAAATCCTTTTTTAGACCGAAAGCAAAGGAATTCCCTGTGTGAGGGGAAACAAAAAATTTTGTAGGGAAAAAAAAAACATTTCTTCTCTTTGCTTCCCTGGGGGTGGTCCGTGGAAAGCATCCTTTGGAAGTGACCATTTTCGCTTGTGCCCAATTCACGGGTACAAGGCCAGAAAATTCTATTTGTAAAAAGGGGGAAAAGGGAAAAAATTTTTTCCCCAAAAAATTTTTAAGGGAAGAAAAATTTAAGGTTTGGGAATTTTGGGAATCTGGGGGAAGATTGGGGTTTTTTTTTTTTTTTATCCCCCCTATAAAAAAAAGAATTTGGGGGAAAAGCCTCTCGGAGACCAAAAAGGGTTGTAAAACACTTCCCCGGGGGACTTCAAACCAAGGGGAGGGAAAGACCGCCCAGAAAGGGGGAAATGACCAAGTTTTTCCCCCTTTAACAATTGCTCTAGGAAAAGGGCCCTAGATGCCCCCTTGTGTTCGGAAGAAGAATGTTTTGGAAGGGAGGAGGCCTTTTTTCCCAAGCTCAATGGCAAAAGTAAAAAGGGCAGAATTGGGGACTACCCTTTTCCTATCCCCAGCTTCTGGGCTTTTTAAAAAAAATTAGGGGGAAAAAATGTTTTCTAGGGGGGTTGTGGGTTTTTTTTTCCAGGAAAACTCTTTACCCCGAAAAGGGAACGGGGGTGATCAGTTGATTTTGGGTTAGCGAACTTCCCCTGGAAGGTTTCTTTTGTTTTTTTCCCGGCTCCCTATTTTTGAATTGTAAAAAGGGTTTTTATGGAGTTTATTTTTCCTTTCTAGGAAAGTTTTTTTCTCTGGTTTTTCCAAGCTTCTGGTTCAAAGAATGAAATTTTTAACAGCAAATTGGAAAAAAAGCATTTATGAAAAAAATTCTATTCCGTTGGGGAAAACGGGAAATGGTCCCTCTCCTTTTTTTCCCGACTCTGTTATGAAGTTTTGCATCTCTTCACACATGCTTGGGAAAAAAAAAACCCTTTTTTAGGAACCAAAGGGGGTGTGCTACTTCAAAAAGGGGGCCCCTTTTTTTGGGGGCCGGGGTGTCAATTCTGGTAAAGTAAAAAAAGGATTTTAAAAAAAACCTTGGTTGGGAGGGGAAACCAATTCTCAAGTAACCGTTTTCCCCGTTAAAGACGCGCTGAGACGTAGTCCCGGTTTTGGGTTAATTTGTAGGGAAACTTGTCAATTTTGCCAAGGCCCTCTAAAATTTTAAGTTTTTCAAGAAAACCCCCCTCAAAGGGGGTTAGCCCCTTCAGATTTTGGCCGGTTTGGGGGAAATTCAAAAACTTTAGGGGAAAAAGGAAAAATGTTTTCCCGAAAGTAAACACGCAAATTCCCCAAAATTTTTATTCTCTGGAGAAAGAAAACTGGATTCCTTTGGTATTGGGGGCCCAAATCTGTGTATGGAAGCCAAAATTTAACTTTTTTCTCACTTGCTTTTAAACATAAAAAAACGGAAATGCCCCCCCAAAGGGAATTTCAGTGTAATTTTTTGGGCCTAATGCCCTAGAAAAGTTTCCAATTCGAAGGGGGGAATAGGGGAAAATTTTTTTAGAAAAATGGGATAAAGGGGTTTTAAAATTTTTTCCCGTCAATTACTTCACGGGAAAAAACCCCTTGGGTTTTTGTGGTGCAAATTTTCAAAAAACCCCAGGGGAAATTTTTTTGTACAGGTATTTTTTCCCCCTTTGGGTTTATAAGTAAAGGGAAATTTTCCCCAGAGATTTCCCCCAGGAAGGTAGGGGTTTCTTTTTGGGGGGCCCCTTTTTTGTTGCAATTCAAAATACCAAACGGAGAGGATGGATTTTGGAGCGAAAGGGGCTTTACAAAAAAGCCCTTTAAAGGAAAAACCCGTTATTAACAAAAAGCCAGTCCCCTTTAGTTGTTGAGGATGTTTAAAGTGTATGGAAGCACTTGGGGGGTGTTTTTCCCATGTAAAAGAAAAAATGCCCAAAAAAAAAGCAGTTGTGGAAATTCTCTTTTATGTAAATCCAATTAAGGGAAATTTTAAAATTTTCCCTTTAGAAGGGCGTAATTTTACAAAGGGTTTTGGAGAATATAAGCGCTTTAAGAAAAATTTTAATCTCGGGGAAAAAAACCGAGGGGGATCAGTGGGGTTTTATGGGTTCTTTGTTTTGGGAAGGGATTTTTTGTTGGTTTTCAAAAATTTTAAAAAGTTTCCAAGAATAATTTCGGGGTTTGCCTTTAAAACCAAATTAATTTTGGTTAAAAGGCGGGGGGAAAAATTAGGAAACCAAGGGGAAAAAAAAGCAAATTAAGCACCTTTAAATTTTTTGAAGGGGGAAAAAACCAATTGTTGGGCAGGAAAAAATACAGGGGAAACCAAGGCATTACATATTGGATTACAAAACGAATCACAAGCACAAGCCTCCAAGGAAATGTGCAAATACATTGTAGATTTAGGTTGACTTGTAACATTCTAAGATCTAAGGGAAGAAGATATTGTCAAAATGCTTAGCTGGAGACAAAAGTGTCCCTGTGAATACACTTTCTTGAAGATAGCAGCTGGATGTTCAGACGTTTCTGGTTGGCTTCACTCTGTGGATGAAAGATGCAAAGACTTATGTCTTCGTGCTTCTCCAAGTAAATTTGCCTAGAGATGCTTCACCTGGAACATTCCGACGTTCTGATTGGTAACCTAACTAGTGAGAAGAAACCTTCAAGTGAAAGAAGGACATATTCGTAAGGGAATTTGCAAGGAAATTTTCCAAGTCATAACAATCCCATTTTCAGACCGAAAGCAGTGGAGTTACCTTGTTGAGGAAGCAAAATCTGGTATGGAAAACAAGGAACAGTTTTCTCTTTTTCATCGGTGGGGGGTCACGTGGAATAGCACCTTTTGGAGTGTACACATTTTCGCTTGTAGACCAAGGTTCACGGGTCCACATACGAAGCTCTAAGTGAAGTACTCCTATTTCGTACAAACGGGGAAAATGGAGAATAAAGTTGTTCCCAGTTAAAACAATTTAATTCCTGGGAAGAAAACCTAGATGTCAGGTTGGAATTTTGGGCTCAACTCTGGATGGAAGTATTAGGTTTTTTTTTTCTTGATCCTGGCCTTTATAATAAAAGAATTCTGCAGAGAGCCTCGTCAGGATAGTCAGAATCGGTTTTAGAAAAACATTTTCCCCTTGGGACTTCGAACCGAAAAAGGGGAGAGGAGAACCCGCCCCAGCAAGCCGGTAAACGCCCACATAGCTTTTTCCCCTTTAAAAATCGTCTAGGGCAAAGGGCCGGTAGATGACCCCTGTGTTTAGGGGGATAAATTTTGGAAGAGGATGGCCCCTTTTTCTCCCAAACTACGGGCAAACAGGCAAATAGGGGAGAAACGGGGAAAGCATATGCTTTTCCGAGAGCCCCGGTTCTCTGGGCATTTCTTTAAAAATTTAGGGGGAAAATATTAAAGTTCGTAAATTGGGTTAGTGGAAAATAAACTGTTTCCCTGGCAAGCATCTCCCCCTGAAAGGAAGCAGGTGGGTGATCAGTTGCATATGGGGGGTTTCGTACTCTCCAATGGAGGTTTTTTTCGTTTCTTTTTTTTGCTCCGTATGTTTAAGTTTTCAGAGCGGGGTTTTATAGGGCGGGTTTTTTCCTTTTATGGAAAATTTTTTCTCTGGGAAAACCAAGTTTTATTCAGAGTGACCGTTTTGAAGGGAAAAATTTGGGGCCTAACTTTTTTGGAAAAAATTTTTTTCGGAAAAGGGGGCATTCCCAAAAATTTACCTTTTCGTTTTTTCATTTTTTCCAAATTTGGGAAACAAAAAAAAGTTTTTGGCAAAATGGGGGGGCTTCTTTAAAACCACTTTTTGGGGCCGGTGTCAATTTGGGATATTGAAGGAATTTAAAAAAATGGGAAGGGCATAAAATTTTCAAGGAAAGTTCCCTTTTAGAAAAATAGTGTGAGTGCCAGGTTCTTAAAACTTGTTTTAAAAAAAAACCCTTTCCGGAGCCCCCACGAATTTTCTCAAAAAACCCCTTCCCTTGGGGAGGCCCCAGTTTCCGGTTTTCGGAAACCTTAAATTCTGGGAAAAAAAAAATTTTCCAAAAAGGGAACAAAAAAAAAATTCCCAAATACTTAAGGAAAAGGGGGGACTCCCCTTGAGGGGCCTAAATTGGATGAAAACAAAAAAATTTTTTAAAATTCTTTAAAAAAAAAAAAATGAAAAAAAAGTTTTTTGGGGTTAATTTTTTAACCCTGTGGAAGTTTTTTTTAATTTTGGGGCAAAGGGGTTTTGGGAAAGGGGAAAAATACGAAGTCTTTTAGTGAACAAATTTTTAAAAGGGGAGAGATGCTCCCCCCAGGATGGGACGGGTTTTTTTGTGGGACCCCAAATTTTTGTTTTAATTCCAAAAATTCCCAAAACCCGAGAGGATGGCATTTTTGGGAGCACGAAGGGAACTTTGACAAAATAAAGCTACGTGAAAGGAACCAGTTGTATTAAATGAGAGAGACCCGGGCCCTATCAGTTGTGTTTAGGATTGTTTAAAAACTGGTATGGAAAAAAAATTGTCAGGGGTTCACAGGGGACTCAAAAGGAAAAGTGCCAAAAGAAAGAAAACATCGTTGTGGAACTTTTTTAATTAGATGTAGATCCCGATTAAAATGGAAAATTCCAAAAAACTCAATTTGGGAAAAGTCTGTAAATTTTGTACAGAGTGGTTAATTGGGGGGGAAAATAGAGCTGCTCTTTAATGAAAAACCCTTTAATTTTCGGGGAAAAAAAAAACCCCGAGGGGGTGTGGGGTTTTTTGTTGGCTTTTTCGGGCTGTGGGAAAGGTGTTTTCCCGTTTGGGGTTCACAGGGTTTCCTAAATAAAAAGTCGAAAGAGATACTTTAAATTCAGGGTTGGGCCGGGTTTGCTCTTTCTGAGAAAAAACCCCGGGGTTAAATCCGGGGGGAAATTTTCAACCTTCCCAAAATTTCCCCAGGAATGACATTATGGTTAGGAAAAACAGGGGAAAGGTAAAAATATACAACTTTCAAATGAACTCTTTTATTTTTATGGGTAGAAAGCCCCAGCCACCCCACGGTCCGTGTGCACAGGGGTTAATTCACCCTGAGTGGGGGGCCGACAAAACAATCTTTTAAAAAAGGAAAAAGTGATTTCCAAAAAAAAGGAAAACCCAAAAAGCACCTCCAAGGGGAAATGTGCACCAAAAAACAGGTTTTGATTTGATTGGGGTTTTTCAAAATGTTTTTGAAAATTTTAAGGGAAAAAAGAGGAAATTTGTCCCAAAGGGCCTTTGGGGGAGACAATAAAAATGTCAACCTGAATACCCCCCCCCCCCCTAATTGGGTTCCAAATTTTTTGATTTGCAGCTGGAGGTTTCCCGTCGTTTCCCGGTTTGGCCCCCCAAATCCCCCCGGTGGAGGGGAAAGGAAAAGACAAAGACTTTTTCTTCGTGGGTTCCCAAGTAATGTTTGCCGGAGGAAAAAGGTTTTTCCCGGGGGAAAAAATCCGGCCCTTTGGTTGGGGAAAACCAAAATAATCTAGTGAGGAAGAATAAAAATTTAAAGGGGGAAAAAATTTGAAAAGGAAAATTAAAAACCCGGTTAGTAACATTTTTGGGGCCAAAGGGAAAAAAAATTTCCAAAAGTCCCTAACAATCCCTTTTCCCGAACCCCAAAAACCCTTTTGGGAAATTCACCTTGGTTTTTGAAGGGGGGCAAAAAATCGTGTATGGGGGAAACAAAAGGGAAAAGACCGATTGGGGGCAAGGGTTGGGCTAGATCCCTTTTTGGGAAAGTTAAAAATTTGGCCTTTTTTTAGACCAAGGGTTTAGGGTACATTACGAAACTTAAGTTTAAAATACCCCCTTTTCGTACAAAGCGGGAAAATGGGGGAATAAAAGTTATTCCCCCGGTTAAAAAAAAATTTTAAATTCCCCGGGGGGAAAAAACCCAGATGTTGGTTGGAACTTTTTGGGCCCCAAAATCTGGAAAGGAAGTATTAGGTTCTGTTTTTTTTTTGTTTCCCGGGTTCTATAAATTAAAAAAAATTCTGGCAGAGAGCCTCGTGGATGAAATCCAGAAAGTGGTTGTGAAAACACATTCCCCCTTTGGTACTTCGGAAAAAGTATAAAGGGGAAAAGGAAGGAAAACCCGCCCCCAGCCCAAACGGGGGGGAAAGCCTACCCTGACGCCCCTTTTTAAACAAACCCCATCTTGGAAAGGGGGGGGAATTTCCCCTTGGGTTTGGACCAAAGGGTTTTTTGGAATAGGGGGGTTATTCCCAAACCAAGGAAACTCAATGGGGAAAGGAGGTCCCTTAGCCCCAACCCCAAAACCTGGTTTTTTAAAAAAAAGGGGAAAAGGAGTTGGGGTTTTGGGGTTTGGGAAAAAAAATCGGCCCGCAAATCTTAACCCCAAAAAGGGGGGACCCAAAAAGGAGAATTAGAGGTTTGAATGAAAACCTCTTCTAATCCGGGGAAAAAACCACAGGGGACAGTGTTTCTTGTTGGGTTCATTCTTCTGTGGAAGGAGATTTTCTGTTGGTTTCACGGGTTCCCAAAGAAGAAGTCGAAAGAGTATTTAATTTGGGGGGCGCTTTGCTCTTCTGAAAACTCGTTTGTACGGGGACATTTCTGACCCTTCCCCTGGGGGGAATGAGATTATGGTAGAAAGCAGGAAGGAGGGCAAAATAAACCCGCACTTTCAAATAACATCCTTTTTTTCAGATAGAAAAACAGCCACCCGGTCCTTTTTGACAGGTAAACTTCACTAGTGAGGGGCAAAGTAAAGTACAACTGTTCAGACATGATTTGATTGCAAAAGGGGAAACACAGACAAGACCCAAGGAAGTGTGCCCCAAAAACAGTTTAGATTTAGATGATTTTACATGTCAAGATTTTAAAGGGAAGGAAAGGAAAATTTTTTCAAAATGGCTTAGCTGGAGACAAAAGGGGTCCCAAGGAAACACTATTTTTCTTTTGGAAAAACAGGGACTTTTCCCCCTACACAGGTTTTCCTGACTCTGGGGATGCAAGATTAATTGAAAAATTTTCTTCAAAAACATGCTCTTGGGGTGAAAACAAACAGTACTATTTTCAGGGGAAAGGGTAAAGGGGGGTGTGCTTTTGCTTTAAAAGGGGCCCAGTCTTTCTGGGGCCGGGGGGTTTTCGTTGCTGATTTTAGTAAAGGAAAGAAAAATTTTAAAAAAACGGTTTGGTTTTTGGGGGAAAATACCAAAAGTCCCAAGTACAACCCTTCCACTGTTAAAAAAAAAACGAAGCCCGGGTATCAGTATTTCAAAAAAGGTTGGCTTTAAATTGTATGGAAACTTGTACACACTTTGGGCCCTAGAGCCCCAAAAAAGTATGTTTTTCTCACAGAAAGTGGGATAAGGATAGTCTAAAGGTTTTTTCCCCGTGAAACAAACTTTCTTCACAGGAAGAAAAATTTAGAGGGTTTTGTTTGGTGCAATTTTTCAAAAATCCCTTTGGAAATATTCTGTACGGTATTTTTTCCTTGGGGCTAAAGTAAAGGAATTCTCAAAAAAAATGCTCCCACGGAAGTTTAAAGGCTTTTTTTTGTGGGACCCCCCTTTTATTTTGCAATTGGGAAGATACCCCGAGGATGGATGGCATTTTTGGGGAGCAAGAAAGGGGAAATTTTGACAAAATAAGCAGTGAAAGGAAACCCCCCTTGTATTAAAATGAGAGAGAAGGCCATTATCAGTTTTTTTTGAGGGTTGTTTAAATCTGGGGTATGGAAGCACATTGTCATTTTGTTTTCCCCGGGCTCAAAAACCCCAAAAATGCCAAAGACAGAAGCATCTTGGGGGAACATACTTTTGGTGTAGATCCAGTTAACCGGAATATTTCAAAAATTCTCATTTCAGAAGGGCCCGTAAATTTTATACAAAGGGGGTTTAAAGGGGAAAAATAGAGCTTCTTTGAATGAAAAAAATCTTCTAATCCGGGGAAAAAAAAACCACGAGGGGGACAGTGGTTTCTATGTTTTTCTTTATTCTTCTGTGGAAGGGTGATTTTTTTGTTGGTGTTCACAGGCCTTCCAAAGTTAAAAAAGTCAGAAAAAGAACTTAATTTCAGGCTTTCGCTTCGCTCTTCAGAAAAACTCGATAGTAAAGGGGAAATTTTCTGGGCCTTCCATCTGGGGAGGAATGAGATTTTGGTTTGAAAACAGGGCAGGGAAAAATATACAGCACTTTCAAATGAACTCCTTCTATTTCATGATAGAAAAGGCCCGCCCCCCCGGTAAAATGTGCACAGGTTAAATTCCCGCATGATGGGGGGCAGAAAAACAATCGTTCCCGGACATGGGTTTGAAATTTCAAAAACGAATCACACAACAAGCACCTCCAAAAGGGAAATGTGCACAAATATCATTGTAATTTAGATTGACTTGTGACATGTCCAAAATTCTAGGGAAAGGGAAAGGAAATTTTTTCAAATGGCTTGGGTGGGGACAAAAATAAAAAGGGGTTTCCCCAAATGGGAAACATTGTTTATTGAAAAGATAGCAGCTGGAAATTTTAGTCGTTTTCCGGTTTCTTTTACTCTGTGGAAAGGAATATACAAAGACTTTGTCTTGTACCTTTTCCAAGTAAAAGTTTTCCCGGGGGGAAAGTTTACCTGGGAAAAATTCGACGTTTTGATTTGGGAAAACCCGATAATTTTAGTGAGGTTTAAAACCCCTTTAAAATGGAAAAAAAAAGGAAATTCGTAGCAACGGGCCCAAATTTGGCCCAAAGGAAAAAATTTTCCCAAAGTAAACAACCCCATTTTTAAGGGCCGAAAACAGATGGAAGTTTACCGTGTTTTAGGGGAGAGCAAAAATCTGTGTTTTGGGAAAAAAAAGGAAAAAGTTTCTTCTCTTTGCTTCCATCGGGGGCATTTGGTCAAGTGGGAATAGCATCCCTTTTGGGGAAATGTAACATTTTTTGCCCTTTTAGCCAAGGGTTTACGGGGCCATTCAAGCTCTAAGTTTTTGAAAAACTCCTACTTGTACAAAGCGGGGGAAAAAGGAAATATAAAGTTATTTCCCCGTTAAAACAATTTAATTCCTGGGAAGAAACACCTAGATGTTCAGGTTTTTAACTTTTGGGCTCCAACTCTGGAAGGAAGTATTAGGTTCTGTTTTTTTCTTGAGCCTGGCCTTCTAAAATAAAAGAATTTCTGGCAGGATGCACCTCGTCAGGCTGCCGTCCAGAAGTCGGTTGTAGCAAAACACATTCCCCGTTGGGTACTTCGAACCGCATAAGGGGCGAGGACTGACACTGAGCAGCACAAGCGGGTAAACGGCATCAATACGCTTTTTCCCACTTTAACACATCTGTCTAGGGAAAAATGGCCGGTAGTGACCACTTGTGTTACAAGACAGATAGTAGGTTTGGAAGTAGGACTGGTCATTTTGTTCTACCAAGCTACGAATGGCAAAATGTCAGATAGGCAGATCTTTGGAGATGACTTACTGCTTTCCTGAGTATCCACAGCTTCTCTGGTAATTTCTTAAAACCATTAGTGGAGGAAAATATGTAATTAGTACGAATGTGGGTTAGTGGATAATATAAATCTTTTTCCATGGAAGCACCATCACCCTGAAACGAGCGCTGGGTGATCCGTCTTGCAGTATGGGTTAGAGTAGTGTCATATGGACGTTTTCTTTCTGTTTCTTTTTAATTCTCAGTATGTTTAAGAATTGTAAGGAAAAGGGTCGGTTTTCGATAGACGTGTACTCCTTTCTTGTCTTTTGAAGACTTTCTTTCTATAGAAATTCCAATCTTCTAGGTCAGAAGAATGCAAGTTTGTACGAAAGCAGGCAAATTCCCACATAAGTCAATTCACATGCAAACATATCTATTCTTCGTTGGAAAGCGGGACATGTAACTCTACAAATGTTATCATGACTCGTGTATGCAAGATTAATTGACAGTCTCTTCACACATGCCTGTCGAAACAAACAGTCCCTATTTCAGGCAAACCAGTGGTGTGTGCTGCTTTCAAAGGGAACCAGTATTTCTGGGACCCCGTGTGCCGCTTCTGAGTATAGTAAATAAGGCATTTCAAAAAAACCGGTTGGTTGGATGGACATACCAAGTCTGTGAACACGGTTCCAGTGTCCTGCAACGAAAGGAGCTAGATGATCAGTAGTGCACAGGTGGCTCAGTTCTTGTATGGAAAACTTGTACACACGTTGTCCATCGAAGACCTCTACTAGTTAAGCTTCCCACAGAGTGACTCTTCAGGTGTGTAGTGCCTCAGATTAGAGCCGCGCGTATCCGGCAACCCGCGAAGCTGTAAGTGGAAAAAGAAGGAAAATGCTCGTTCGAGAGGGTTAACCGGCAAGTAAACACGTACAAATTCCCCCAAACACTTCCAATCTCTGAGAG
>JAKFHU010000181.1:0-35990 GCA_023783475.1 Daubentonia madagascariensis
AGAATCACAAACCTGAGAACTAGGGAGGAAAAATATTCAAGAACATAGAAATTTTGTTAAGATAACAAACTAATACATGAAGAGCCAGGTCACAAAATGACTTTTTAATTTTCTAACAAGACAAATTTTAAGATAAGCATATTTAATTGCAGATTTACCTTAAAACACGAAGAAGAGAAGAGAAGAAATGCTGTTATGTTTTGTGAAAAAATGAGGAGAGACTTAAGAAGAACAAAAGAGCAATGGAGGAAAGATGTCGAAGTGAAAGAGAAGCTTAAACTGACAGTGAGGGTGCTGGATACGAAATTGAGGACCGCAAGACATAACGTGGATGAGGTACATTAATCTTGTAAAACTTCGTATTTCTAACTTTATTTCATCTATATGACTGAAAATATTCCTTTGATTTAATGTATACTATTTAGGTCTAAAGCTAACCAAAAATATTATCTCATCTTGAAAATGAGCTATGACATTTATAGCTCTAATTATTTATTGTAAGTCTCGGCATCCAAGTAGTATCTTATTTCAGTACAAAGAGCTTTTGAAAACAATAATATGCCATGCTATTCTCACTTCATGAGAATTTATTGATCCGTATTTTGTTCCTAGCAAAATAGTTCAATGTATTTTTCCCTATTTCACATGTACTACTGTTGTAAGCATTATGAGGGGGAAAGAAAAGTTATTGTAATGGCAAATAATCTTAGGATTTTCTAAGAAGAGCCCTATAAATTTTATATTAGTTACCATTGGTGTTTTGAAACAAGATTCTTCTTTTGTATTTATACATTTACACCACAGAAGTAACTATGATTTGGTGGAGGAACACTAGAAGTAGGGTCAGAAGACCTGAGGGTGTCCTGCAGCTTGTTTATATTTTCAACCTCTCCTTTCAGAGTTGTTTTAATGAAATGAATTCATCAATGTATTTAGAAGTGCTTAGTACAATGCCTAGATTTATAATTTATCAATCAACATAATTCTTACAAGTGCCTATAAGAATGTTCAAAAAGTAGAATGTCTATAGAATGTTCTCAGGGAAAAGGAACTTAAAGCCCTTTGGAAATTTTATCTGCCCAAATATATGCAGAGCTAAGGCTCTTACCATGGGGTGTGTATAGATTAGACATCAGAGTGTAAATCCAAAGGTTTAACGTAGTCAAATTTATGAATCTTTTATTTTTTGCCTTAGGGTTTGTTGTAATTGAGGGCAAGGTTTTTCAGATTCTGAGATTCTTGAAGATTTCCCTGGTGGTTTCTTTCTTACTTTCATGGATTTGTTGTCTTCAAATAAAACTTTGAACTTTTGGGAATTTGTGCTGTATAAGGTTTGAGGTTTGTCTCCAGTTGGATTTCCACTTGCGGCAACCTTTTATTGTACAAATGTACAGGTTACTCTCGAATTTCAGAGGAAATCATGATATGTCGTTTGATTGAGTGCTAGCTAAAAGTGTCCTTTGTTTTAGATTTCTCCTAGTGATGAAAAATGCAAAGATTTGTTGCATCAAAATCACATGTTGAAGGAACAAATTGCCATGCTAAGACAGGAAATAAACACAGTAAGAAATGAAAACCAGGGAAAGAAAAATAAATATTTTGAGGACATGGCAATTGTAAAACAAAAGAATGATGACCTTCAAAAGATTGTAAAAGAGTATGATGAAACATTAACAGAAGCAATATCCCAATATAGTCGACAGCTTAATGTTCTGTCGGCTGAGAACAGAACGCTGCAGTCTAAGCTGGAGAATGAAAAACAGAACAAGGAAAGACTGGAAGTAGAAGTCGAATCATACCGTTCTAGTCTGGCTGCTGCTATGCGTGATCATGAGCAAAGTCGGTCATCAAAAAATGTCGTAGAACTTGCTTCTGAGAAAGCAGGAGATGAGCTAGAAGAAGGAAGTAATGAGCTAATGAAGGAACACGGTGACTTCAAAGAAAGACTGCATCAATGTGAACATGGGAAAGAAGAAAGAGAAGTAAGTCTCAGGAAAGATGCATATTTTTCAAACTTCCTGAAAGAAAACTTAAAGTAATATTTGGTTATGGCTAAATGTTGAATCTAGTTGGATATAAAAATGTCTAGATTATAAATGTATTTGGTATATCAGGCTAGAAACATACCTTGTTTCCAAAAAATCAGAGTTAGAGCTGAGAAATGCTTTACGGTGAGTAAAGACATGGGGTCACTTACGAAATGTTAATAGGTTAAGTTACAGATTGTTCATAGATATAGACTAATATTAATTAATGCAGTCTTATACTGCTGGAATTATAATTTTAATGTGTTTATGTTGCCATATTTTTAGACCATGGTGAAGCTGGTAAATGGAAATGCTAGTACCTGAAATGAGTGTTTTGAAGTTAAGATTCAGTTAAGTGAGTTACTTTGACAGTTCACTCCACATATCCCACATGAATTGAAGGTATTGCTGTATCCTGTAACAGTTTTCCTTCAGTAGCTTTTTAATAGATTTTAGTTAGTAGAGTTTTATTTTTCTTCATGTCAATTTGATTTAAATCTGAAAATATTTCTGCCTCAAACTGTGCATTGTTATGACCACTCAGTTCTTCAAAGGCATCTCCTTTCTGTTAACTCATGAGTTGGGACAAATGTGGTGAATTTTAAGAAAACCATATTTGATCTTTGCACTGGTATTTATAATTTACTTTGAAATTTACAAATAATTTGCTCCTCATCTTCATTTCAAGGCTCAATCCCTAAAGACTTTCCTGTGGATATAATTTTGTCCAGTAGAAACATAACTGTAGCTGTCTGTGATTCATCAGTTTGGCATCAGATCCCCACTTTCAGACTAACGAGGGGTGGCGGGATTCTCATCTAGGAGAAGTGGGGTGAGTTGGGGAGAACGTTGTAGGAGCTGCGGGAGATGGAGGCCAGGTTACCTAGGGCTTCCCAGGCCATTGGAATTTTCCTTTTATTCTGACACAGGAATCTATTGGAAGGATTCGAGCAGGTGATTGAATATGTGAGGAACTCTGAGGTTGATTTGGGCTTGTAATAAAAAAGGGGAATGACATTTCACAGTGCAAATTTACTACCACCAGTCCCACCCACATCCCCATTTCTTTTTGAGACTTCAGTAGATTGTTAAGCATTGCAAAGTCATCAGGGGACCAGTGGATGGTGGGCAGAATCTGTTGTCTAAGTAACAGAATTCCCATCTGGCAGGAAGTTAACACCTCCTGTGAACTTGCCTGAATTCAGTCATAAAAAGGAATGTGTACACAGAGGGAAAGAAGGTGCGTCGATGTACGTGGTGATATTTTTCAAAGTAATAGGTTAGAGTTAAATACTATTAATGTAATTTAACAATAAGGTGATTTATAAGATCAGTAACAAAAATATCTTATCAGGTACTTGCAAGGCAACTTGAACAAAAACCGGCTGATACCCTAAAAAAACAATACATGTCAGAGACTTCGCTAGAGGTTCCATCAGTTTGTGGCATTAATTTAGAAAAGAAGACGCCGGATTCAAAGATGACATTCAGTGAAATAAGACGTCAGGTACATATAAATTTAACATGTTAATAGTTCATCTACAGGTGGTTAAATAATATAGAGTGTTTTAGGAAACGAATTTCAATGGACAACTTTCTTTTGTATTTTTTTATAATTTCATTAGCATTGTATTATCTTTATAATGTACTTATTTTTTAAACTCTGATTTTCATTCTGCTATTTTTTCCTTATAATTACACATACTTTTTCTTACAATACTTTTTTAGGAAAGTTGAGAATAATGAATCATTCTCCACAGAAGTTGAGAGACTTTTCTTCTGTTAAACAGTATTTTCTAGTGATTTTTCTGTTGCCATTTAGGGGCAAGTCAGATTAAATCGGACTATAACATTTCATGGAATGTTCCAGAAAAATGTCTTATTTCTTATCTTTTGTGAATGGATACAGAATCTGTGTCTGTTTCTTTCGTGGATTTCAGGATACCTTGGACAGAAAGGCCATTATACTGTTCTCCAAAATGGAAATATTTTAGGTTAATTTACAAACTCTTTGAAAAACTAGGCATTGCCTTCATTTTCCTTTCATTTTAAATATATTGTGAAAGCATAAAAATATTTCAATCATGTAAAGTACGTACATCCAAAATAAAGAATTAAGAAAATTATCTAGACCCTGCCATTGGATATTTTTAAAATAACTCTTTTGAAATATAATTTATATAGCATAGAGTTCACCCTTTTCAAGTGTACAGTTCACGGCCAGGTGCTGTGGCGCACACCTGTAGTCTGCAGCCTCAGGAAGCTGAAGCGGGTAGATTGCTTGAGCCCGGGAGTTTGAGGCTGCAGAGAGCTATGATGACGCCACTGCACTCTGGCCTGGGAGACAGAGCAAGACCCTGTCTCCAATGATGATGATGATGATGATAATTGTTAGGGTGTGAAGTCTGTACGCCGGGGGAAAAAGAATTCTCAGTGATAGGGTATACGAAAGTAAATACTTATTTTCCTGAGAAAGAAAGAAAGAGATACAGAAATAGAGAGAGAAAGTGGCCAGGACACACAGAGGGAGGAAAGAAATGTCAGGCGGTGAGGAACGTTGCTTGGTGCTTTTAAAGGGTAAAAATGTGTTTGGTTTTTTTTCTGTTTCAAGGGACTGGTAACAAAAGCGGCCGTGAAGCTGCTGTATTGGCTTTTTCTGTTTCTCACGTAGCCGATCGCTAGCAGCAAGTCGCTGCTGCTTTCCTCTTGATGGCGGGAGGCAGCTGGCACTGTCTCTTCTTGGGGCAGCAGGGGAAGTTCGCTCTCCTGCTGTCCGCTCAGGAACTTTTCCAGGCTGAGAAGGAGCCCAGAGATAACAAGTTAGGCCGCACGTGTTTTAATTGAACAAAGGGTAGTTTTGTTGTGAGTTTATTTCTCTTACTTTCTGTTTGATAGTTTATTTTCCTCTGTTAGATAGGTTGTTAGTTAGTAAGACTACCTTTCATTAATAATAACAACAAAATGAAGCGTACAATTCACTGTGTCTTAGTATATACGCAGAGTTGTTTCACCATCACCACAGTCTATTTTGGAACATTTTCATCACCCTGGAAAAAAAAACCCTTGTCCCTTAGCCATCGCCCCCCGCCCCCCAATGTCCGTCCACCTTCTGCAATTCTAGGCAACCATGATCTACTTTTTTCCTCTGTATAGATTTGCCTGTTTGGGACATTTCATATAAATAGAGTCCTACAAGGCCGGGTATGGTAGCTCATGCCTGTAATCCTAGCACTTTGGGAGGCCGAGGCAGGAGGATCCTTTGAGGCCGGGAGTTCGAGATAGAGTCATGCGATATGTAGCTCTTTATTGCTGGCTGTTTTCACTTAGCCTAATGTTGTCAGGGTTCATCCATGTTGCAGCAAGTATCGGTACTTCATTTCTTGTTATTGTTGGACAGTATTCTGTAGTGTGCCTATACCAGTTATCCATTCAGTAGTTGGCGGACCTTTAGGTTGTTTCCATTTTTTGGCTACTCTGAACCTTCATATGAATGCTGCTATGAACCTTCATTTCATTTCCAAGTTACCGTGTGGATGTATGTTGTTATTTCCCTGCCATTGGATGTTTCTCAGAGTTAATTGGGCTGGTTTCACCATCTCTCTGCCTTGCTCATCACACTGTCCCTCCTGCCTTTTCAGTTTCTGCCCGTGCAGCCTCATTCATTCAGACCCGGCACAGCTTCCCTTCTTCATGGGGCCATCTCTGACTGTCCTGACTCTCCTTGACCTTATGCTCAGCACTTGTTATCCAGTCTGTGCAGAGCAACGGAGACCTTAATTTCACATTGATTTTTTTTTTTTAATGAGAGATAATCTTGTCTAATTGTAAATTTGTCTAAGGGCAGAATAATATCTGATATGCATGCTACCTAACCTTGTATAAATTAAAAATCTTTTAACTTTACCATTCTTAGGAAAAAATTAAATACTTCATTCCACACCAATAATTTCTTCTTTGAGACACTGATATAATAAAGCTTTCATTCTAAATGTATTATAAGCTAGTAAATATAAAATGGAAACCACTTAATCCAATAGAGGAGAATTGTTCAATCCAATGCCCTTGCTTTTCTCACTTTGAAAAAGAATCTAAATTTTCCTACCTTCACCATGTAGCCAGAACCAGGATGCATAGATTGATGTCACTTTCCCAGTGGAACAGCTCTAACTATAGCTGTTCTGATCTGCCCGAGCACATAACCTTCCTCTGCTCCTCACAGAGCTTGCTAACAGCACCCAACCCAAACAGCTGCTGGGAATGAATCAATTCAGGAACTTGATGTAGCAATAGAGTCCAATATTTTCAGGCCAGTGGCTTTAGCCTGGCTCTGAGGGTCATGTAAGTTTTGTACTCCTCAACCCCTGAGGCACTGTGTGCATTGGAGCACATGATCATTACCCACTGAGTAGTACAGAGAGAAAGGAAGTCATAAATTCTTAACGTGGACAAAAGCCCTGCTGGCTAGTGGAATTGGTGACAGTTCTGTGAAGCCCTGGGGGTGTGTTCCGGGCCCCATGTTCCCCATTTGCTGCCACTTTCCGTGTTGTGAAGAATGATTCATGGCAGCTGAGGGAGACCACCTCCATTGGCATGCCACCTGCCTAAAATATAAAACTTTATTAGCACATAAAATATTATGAAAATAGTAGTATAATCTCCAGTATTATATGTAGCTCACTATGTGCCACAGACTCTCTTGAGTACTTTACCAATAGCTCCCAATTTAATCTTCCCAACAATCCAGAGAAGTAAACAGTATTATTCTGTCCAGTTTAGAGACACTGAGAGTTAATTTGCTGAAAGTCTCACAGCTAGTACCTTGTGGAGCTTGGATTCAGACCCAGGCCTTCTGGCTTTGGTGTAGATGCTGCCTCTCAAACTAGTCTATGAAACTTCTGATTGTCACCTCAAGCATCATGTGAATTTTTATCATCTCTGGCATAGCCATGGCCATTCACATCTATAACTATTTAAAATGAGAGTTGAGGCACCTCAACATGAGGCGGAGGCAGGGGAGGGGGTGGCTGGACCAAGCTAGTGCCCATGGATGTGGCCCGAGGGGAAGCAGCCTGCTGCCTCCTTCGCCTTCCCTTCTCTCCCCAGCCCGCTCCCCCTCACCGTGGAGCAGCACCGCGTGGGGACAGGAGGCCAAAGTCAGCAACAAGGCTCTGGACTTCACCCACAATGGGGACAGGCTGACAAGACCTCAGAAAAAGATGAGCAGGAAGCAGTCAAACATATTGATGAAGTGCAAAATCAAATGGATAGACTTAGTGAGCAAGCCAGGGAGGAGATTTTGAAGGAACAGAAATATAACAAATTCCACCAACTATTTTTTCAGACGAGGTCAGAACTGATCTCCCACACCCCAAATTTTGGCTTAAGAACATTTGCAGCCATCCACAAGTGTGTGCACTGCCTGGGGAGGAGGACGAAGAGGCACCAGAGTTGAAGTGACAGAATTGAAAGATATTAAATCCGGTCACAGAATAGATTTTTGTCTTTATGAAAATCCTCACTTTGAAAATGAAGTTCTCTCCACAGAATTTCATCTGAATGAGGGCAGTGATCCATCTTCAAAGTCCACCACAATCAAATAGAAATCTGGAAAACGTTTGAAAAGAAACATTCAAGTGAAAGGCAGAATAAAATCAGCAGAAAGAGGCAGCGTGAGGAAGCAGAGAGCTTCTGTACCTGGTGACAATTTTCATGTGAGTGCAGGTGACTTAGGAGAGGTCAGCAAAGGGGATATTTGATCAAATCCATCGCTGGACTACTTGGTCCTAGATATGGATGATGAAGAAAGGGAAGGAGAAGAAGATGATAAAGAAGAAGAATCGGAATATATTGAAGGAGGGGATGGGGATGACGGTGAGGATGACAACGGTGAGGATGGGGGGAAGGAGAGAGGGATGAAGGAGAAGATGACTAACAGGACACTGATGGATTCCAACCTTCCTTTCTAACATGTTCTCCGGTCCTTGGGGGCAAATCCTGTCTTTTTTTTTTTCCTCTTGTGCTCAGGCCCCTGTTCTCGAGGTCTCTTTTCTCTACACCTTGGTTCTCAGCTTACTGTGGGGGAAATTCCTTGAGCAGAATTACAGTGGGACACGGATCTCTGCCACTCTGTGTTCTGAAATCATTTCATCCCTTCCTTTCTCAATAAAAACTGGGTGGAATCTACACCACCAAGCTCTGTGGGAAAAAAAGAAAAACCTGCTCCCACTGCTCTGCTGGAAGCTGGAGGATGCTGGGCCCTCTGTGGTCGTGCCTAGAATTCTAGCTTGTTTCCTCCTCTCTCTGTATATTGGATTTAGGGAGTACAGTGTGTCTCTATGTGAATATGGACGGTTAGCATTTACCAATTTGTCTGTCTACTTTCTCTTGTTTAAAAAGAGAATTAAAAAATTTAAAAATGGGATTATGGAAAGTCAGCAAAGGTGGGTTTTTGAGACGTTTGGGTAGGTTAAGTGGACATTTTGACAACATGGCTTCTACTTTGGCATGTTTAATTGTGATAAACGTTTAAGAAAGATCCTTGCAGTTTAACATGACACTTAAAATAAATTCTCTCCTAACGATGACTTTTGAGCCCTGCAACTCAGTGGGAGAATCAGCAGAACCTGTAGGATCTTACTTGGAATTGACATCCTCTATTGTAATTTTGTTCCTGTTTATTTTAAAATTTGCTTTGGAAAGGAAAGATGATACTCAGTTTTAAACATTAAAAGTGTAAGAGTTGCTTTGTTGCAATAAAACTAAATGTGTAAACTCAAAAAATGAAATAAAAGAAAATAATAGTTGATATGGTGATGCTTAGAATTCAAAACTATAAATGCTTACCATAAGGTAATTTCCTGTCTTTCTCCATCTTACCAATTTTTGAAATTTGAGTATTTATCTGGCAAAATATAATTTAAAAATAAGAAAAATGTTGTGTTTTAGTCATAGAGCAAGGGTCAGTAAACTTTTCTGTAAAGGGCCAAATCATACTTGAGGGTTTGTGAACCATAAGGTCTGTGTTGCAACAACACATCTGTGGAGTTACAGCACAGAAGTAGCCATAAATAATATGCGGATTGAAGGGGTGACTGCTGTTTTCCAATAAAATTTAAGTTACAAAAACAGGTAGTGGGTAGATTTGTACTAGATGAGTAGTAAAGTTGTTTTTCTTGTTTGTTTTAGTTGGAAGAAGCCCAGGATCAGCTCAGAGAGGCTGTGCAACATGCAGAGATGATGCAAGACCACATGCGAAGGTACAATTTAAAGCAGCATACCAAGCAACTTGAGCATTTATAAAGCAAATAAGCAGTGTAGAATGGGAATTCTATCAGTTATAATAATAAGTGCATCCGTGTGAAGCCAAGGAAAGATTTAAGGTTTAAGCTATTTTGAAATGCATAATTTTTGTACATTATCCCTCAAGTTTACACATTCTCCATAAAACACAGCTAGAAAAATGACATAGTTGCCAAGTCATTTACTTTTAAATCTTTGAGAATTTATATAATTATACTTGCAGATATTTGTTCAGAAATTACCTGGTATTTTAAAAATTTATCTGTGACAATAATTATTTTAACGTATATATTTTAGGCTTGAAATAGAAAATTCTGAGGTAAAAGATATAATCAAAAAGCAAGCAGACAACCTCGAGCAGATTCAGAAATACCTGCTAAGTGCAAGTCTGGTAAGTCAATCTCTTCCTTTCTGTAATAGTTTAAAAGAATTTTATTTCTCTAGTAGGAGAGGTTGAGTGTCCCTTCTCCAAAACGCTTGGGACCAGAAGGTTTCAGATTTTGAATGTTTTCAGATTTTGGAATATTTGTCCTACTTGGACAAATGTAATGAAGAGTCCTGGGGATGGGACTCAAGTTTAAACATTTATGTTTCATAAATGAATTTTGAAAAAGAAAAGAGACGCCAGTTGAAAAACAGAAATGGCTACTCTGGCAGGGATTACAGGGGAATATGGTGCTCCTAGCATCGCAGGTCAGAAATGAATTCTTTTTCCATTCAACTGTGTTCATCAGCCTTTCAAAGATTTAACAATCCAATCTCAGAAAAGATGAATGAATCCAGGACACCAATTTATTGACGGATAGAGAAAACTATATAAGTGTTCACCAAGCAGAGCAGGATTCTCCTGTCATTTATGCTTTCCTTTGTGGGAATGAAGATGAGAAGATTGCATTGCAAATATTACATTGGAGCAATGAGGTCGCTGCTCCTGCTAACTAGTTTCTTTGTCACAGTTTATTTATGCAATTCTGTGAAACAGATATACCTATCAGGGGAACTAGAACATGGACTGGCTGTCCTCATGGTCAGAGAAACATTGACAAATTATTTTTTCTAGGCTTCATATAAATTATTTGCATTTTATTAGCATACTTTTCATACAAGTGACATGACAGTGTATTGACGAGGAGTCTCCTGTGAAAGAGAGTGCCAGGAGACTCCCCTTACGTCTGTGTCATACAGGAATATAGTAAGGTATCCAAAATGGACAAATTTGTAAGAGTACTCAAAACCTATTGAGCTTCTTCAAAATGATGAGAGTGATTTTCTGTAGCTTCCCATTGAAATGAGTTAGGAATATGGAATAGACTTATTAGCCACTTTGAAGCCTACCCTGTGAATCAAATATTTAATAAGAGATGTCTTTGAACCAACACAATCAATAGCCCCTAACTTCTCGAGAAGGTTCTTATCTCCTGAATTCCTAAGCCAGAGACTACCTGGGTTAAGATACTTGATGGACACAATTTCGAGGTGAAGCATCTGAATTGGGAAGAAGAGAGAGCTCTAGCTGACTCAGGCCTCTAAATGATAGTTGAGTGTCCATGTGAGGGAAACTTTAGAACAAGGCTTCCATAAGGTGATGTGTGTATGGAAAAGGAAATTATTCCAAAGAAAACAGACTCAAACAGTCGATCCTCTGACCCTTGTGAAAAAGTTTTGCATGATAAAAGAAAAAAAAGACAAAGTATGCTGGTCAACATCCTGAGGGGGAGGGTGCCCCCCAAAATTAGAAAATAACACTGCACTCAAAGTAACTGCAATAGGAATCAACACAGAATGGAGAAGAGTAGCTGTCTACACAAGGAATGGTTGATGAGTGTGTGGTTAAGAATATTGTTGATGAGAAGTGAACTAGAAGGAGGAGCCCTCAGTCAAGAGGTCAGGGCTGGAAATGTTCATTAGGGAATGTGGGTTGAAGCCTTGAGCTTTCAGGAGCAGCTCTGAGAGAATTGCAACAGAGGAGCAGCCAGGGAGAGGGCTGATCATCAGGGGGTGCTGCATTGAGAAATGAAGCAGAGGTCAGAGGAGCAGGGCGGGGGGTGGTCACTGCTAGCGGTTGCTGCTGAGAAGTAAAGCAGGACAAAGACTAAAGAATAGGGCCTTGGTGATCCCCAGAATTTTATTATTGGATTGTAGGATTGAAGATTAGATTTTAGGTTGAAAGAAGACCATCAAGTGATGAACATGTAGATCTCTTGATGAGACCATATGTTAAAGAATATTAAAGTCCAGTGGGAGGAGAGAAGCAGGGTGATAGAAGAGCCACAAGAATTAAGCAAAAATTATGTTTTTGTGTACTGTAGAGGAGACTTAAATTTTATTTAAAGAGAAATGGTTCATAGAAAGGAATAATTGAGACCCATAGAAGAACGCTTATAGAGAATGAGAGTATTTAGCTCATCCTAAAGTCAGGTGAGGATCAAAAATATAATAGGAACCAGATGGGAGTTTTGCAAAAATTGTCTCAGTAAGATCCAATTTAACAGAACCTGGAATATCTTGAACTTTTGATGGCAAGGTTGCCAGGGCATCTTGGGAAACTAAAATGTAAAAATAATGACTCTTTTAGAAATATTTTTTAAAAAATACAAATAAAAATATTTTCATTAACACTTAGTGTTTACTGTGTAAAAACCTCTATTTTTAATAAACAAACTTTGACAATTTAAATTCCCGAAATGATGATGAAAGTGTAAATCAACGTGAGCTTTTTAAAGAAAAGTCATTATTTTTGAGGTCTTCCCTTATTGGCATCAGGTTTATAAATTACATTTTAGAAACCAGTCTAAACACATATTACTCATGAACTCATGAGAAATAATATTTTTGTGAAAGAAGAGTGTCTGTGGATTTTTAAAAATAATTTTCTTTAACTTTTTTTTTCAAAGTCTGAGGCTAGAAAGGAAGAAGTAAAGAAACTTACTGAGTCAAAGCAGTCTCTGGAGTATAGTTTGGAGCAAGAAAAGAGAAATGGTGAATTAGAGAAAGAGAGAACTCGGTAAGGTTTTACTATTTCAGATCATTTCAACCATTCATTTGTTGATTTCACTAAAATTTCACTTTCCTTTATTAAAACTTAAATATAAATTCATTTTATATCTGCATTTTCATAATTAAATTATTCTGTTTTAAAACTTGTATCAGAAACTCAGAGCGGACACTGAAACCTTTTTAAAATGTCAAAATATTACACTTACTCTTTAGTTACAATATTAACTCTTTTTCTGCCACATATGCCATGAAATTTTTCTACATATTATTTACCTAAGATTATAATTTTGTTAGAATGTTTTCCAACAATGTTAGGTTGAAACAAATGAGAGAGGATCATAATTTATAGATGTGTTTCTTTTATATGCTAGAACATCATATCTATTTAAACAATGATTAAATATTTACTCTTAAAAACCTTGACTTTCTCATTCTGTACATTCCTACAGACTGAAGGGCCTCTTAAAAATGGCAGAAATGCAAAATGAATATGGAAATGAAAACCTTAATTTTAATGAAGATGTAAAAGTCAGTCCATTTGAAAGGGATACTGAGATCAATAAACTAAAAGATAAGGTAATTTTTAATCAATTTTGGGACCCCCCAAAATGACTCTCTTAATGCTTTGACCAATGAAATGAAGATTTTTGTTTTAATTTGGTGGACTTGATACAAATGAAAAGGATAGCTTTTGAATATATCATGTTTCTATAAGAAAGGGCATACTGTTGATTCTCCTTTGTCTTGAACTCTGGCCAGTGATCTAAAAGCAAGCAGAACGCCATCACATGACCCCAAATCACTAGTACCAAATCAGTTTTTTTTTTCCTTTCAGTACAGCTTTATTGACCTATGATTAACAGACCATGCAGTTCACTCATTTATTTTTTATTTATTTATTATTTCAGAATATTACAGGGGTGCAAACATTTTGGTTACGTGAATTGCTTTTGTACAGTTTAAGTTACAAGTGTGCCCATCACCCAGATCGCATGCATCGTACCCCTTAGCTGTGAATTTACCCACCCCTCCTCCCTCCTCCCGCCTGCTTGGTTTCCATTGAGTTTTACTTCCTATGTGCCCATGAATGTTGAACAATTAGTTCCAACTTAATGGTGGGTACATGTGGTGCTTGTTTTTCCATTCTTGTGAAACTTCACTTAGAAGGATGGTCTCCAGTTCCATCCAGGTTGTTACAAAAGGTATTAGTCCACCATTTTTTTATGGCTGAGTAGTACTCCATGGTATACATATACCACATTTTATTAATCCACTCGTGTATTGATGGGCACTTGAGTTGATTCACAGTCTTTGTGATTGTGAGCAATTCACTCATTTAAAGTATACAATTCAGTGGCTTTTAGTATATTCACCAAGTTATGCAATCTTCACCACAATCAATTTTAAAACATTTTCATCACTCTAAAAAGAAACCCCACATCCTTTGGGTATTGCCCACCAGTGTCCCCTTCTTTGCTCAGCCCTAGGGGACCCCACCAATCTGCTTGGTTTCTATAGATTTGCCTATTCTGGACATTTCATATTAATCCGATCACAACGTGATTTTTTGTGACTTGACATAATGTTTTCAGGGTGCATTCTGTGTTGTAGTATATATCAGTACTTAATTTCTTTTTATTGCTGAGTAATATTCCATTGTATGGATATACCAAACATTTTATTTATCCATTCATCAACAACTTTGGGTTGTTTCCACTTTTTGGCTATCATTGATAATGCTGCCGGGAACATTCATGCACAATCGTTGTGTTTGCATATGTTTTCATTGCTTTTGGATGTATACTTATGTGTGGAATTGCTGGGTCACATGGCCACTCTATGCTTAATCTTTTGAGGAGGTGTCCGTCTGTTTTCCAAAGTGGCTGCACCATTTTGCATTCCCATCAGCATTGTGTGAGGGCTCTAATTTGTCCAGATCTTGCCAACCCTTATTTTCCATCTTTTTGATTGACAAAAGATTCCACCCTAGTGGTGTGAAGTGGCACTTCATTGTGGTTTGGATTTGCATTTCCCTAATGACTAATGATTTTAAACATCTTTGCATGAGCTTATTAGCCATTTGTATATCTTTTTGGAGAAATGTCTATTCAAATCCTTTGCCCATTTTTTAAATTGGGTTGTCATTTTATTTCTGATTGCAAGGGTTCTTTATGTATCGGAGGTATAAGTCCCTTAGCAGATATATGCTTTTCAAATATTTTCTCCCACTCAGTGGCTTGCCTTGTAACTTTCCTGACAGTGTCTTTTTCAAGCACAGCAGTTTTAAATTTTGACGAAGTCCAGTTAATGTGTTTTTTCTTTTGGTGTTATAGCTGAGAAATTACTGCCAAATGCAGTCACAGAGATTTATGCTTATGTTTTCTTGTAAGAACCATTTGTTGAAAAGACTATTCTCTTCCCATTTAATTGTTTCATTACACTTGTTGAAAATGAATTGTGCGGGTTTATTTTTGGATTCGCAATTATAATACGTTGATCTATGTCTATCCCTATGCCAGTACCAAATCCGATTTTATGAGGATTCTTTCCCAATCATGTTGCATGTTACCAGTTGTTTTTTGTAATAATGAAAAGTCAGTGTAGTGGAATGTCGGTAAGCTCAGGTTTTGCTTCTTGAAGGAGACTGTGGCCGGCTTATCCTTTGCTGACTGCGTGCCACGATGGGAATTCAGGCTTCCAAAGACAGAATCCTTTCCTTTTTTCCCTCCATTCAAACCCTTAGTCTATCACCCAGTGCCTCCCTCTTCAGTCCCATTCCCCTCGAATCTTGCTCACGGGGTCTGCTGACACAGTCTGTTACACACTGCATTATGTTTTATTAGCTCATTGTAATTCATAGAATCACACACAGATTTTTACCATCTAGGAAGGAAAAGATTAGGTCTGGGCGGTCAGCCTTCCTCACTGGAAATCAAGGTAGTCCATTATCTTTCAGTTCACAATTAGATCCTCTTTTTTTTTTTTTTTTTGGAGACAGGGTCTCACCTCGCTCTGCTGCCTGTACTAGAGTGCAGTGGCATCATCATAGCCATAGCTGCAACCTCAGGCACCTCGGCTCAAGCGATCCTTCTGCCTCGGCTTCCTGAGTAGCTGGAACTACAAGTGTACGTCACGATGCCCAGCTAATTTTTCTATTTTTTGTAGAGACAGGGTCCCACTATGTCGCTCAGGCTGGTCTCCAACTCCTGGCCTCAAGCGATCCTCCCGCCTCGGCCTCCCGAAGTACAGGCGTGAGCCACCACACCCAGCCCGGATCCTCTTTTGACCCTGGTGCCTGGTTCATGTGTGTGACACTGGGACTGATCCTTTTCTTGGCACAGCTTCTGCACTCTTAGAAACCAGAGTCCCCTGTTTTTACCTCCTTCTACTTAAACAAATAGAGATGCACAGCTATACTTGATAGCTCAGTACATGATTCATGGAATAAATAGTTTAACCCATTCAAAGAAACATTTTCAGGAGTGCAGCACTTAAAAATCAGGTAGTGTTCAGGCAATTTATTGAGACAAATAATAGTCAAATTAATAATTTCAATTCAAAATTTGAGAGCCAATTTGTATGATATGGATTAGCATTGTGGTACACTGTGGTAACGAGGAGATGGTCTTCTCTATATAGACAAGCTTGAAGTAACATAAAGGGGAAATTATGTTTAATTTCTTAACATTCAAAGCACACTTCCTTCTTTTGAGTACTGAGAAGGTTAAAAATGTTTCCATAATGTTCTCTATTTCCAAATTGAGGAGAGGAAGATGAAGATTGAGTGTGAGCACTGGATTGCTTAGTAAATCCTCACAGCTGCTTACGTCTTTTAGAATTTCAGTTAATTAAAATCAGGTAAAATGTTCATTTTGGTTATTAAACCAAATATTTCTAGTTGTTTTTCAACTATTATACTTCAAATCATATGTCTCCTGGATTCCCAGTCTTCCTATTCCCTAACTTGAGGGATAATTGTAAAGAGGCACAGTTGCCTAGTTATGAGAATTTTGAAAGGGAATGTAATGTAATAGAAGGAAATTTTAGAAAAACCTCCTCCTCAATGGTTCTGTGTCTCTCTTGTAGTTGTCTGCTGGATCTCATTAGCATTATTTGTCATTAAGAAATCATTCTCAACATTTATTAGATCCTATTTTAAAGGAGACCGATTTCTCTCTACTTTGGAAGTTATTATGTTTCTTATTGTGTCTCTTTTTAAAGCCATTTTTCTATTTATTTTTCCCTAAAAAATTACCCCAAAATGTAGTGGCTTAAAACAACAACTGTTACTTTGTTCGTGACTCTGTGGTTTGGGGAAAGGTTGGCCGGGACAGCTTGTCTCTGCTCCCCTGAGCTTCCCTGGGGACAGCTCAAAGGCTGGGGACTGGAGCGTTCAGAAGGTTCGTTCACTAACGTGTCTCGCTGTTGATGCTGGCCATTGGCTGGAACTTTGGTTGGGGCTGCAACCCAAACACCTACACCGGAACTCCTAGGCTCTCACTGTGGCCTGAGCTTCCTCACAACAAGGGGGCCAGGTTCCAAGGGCAAGCAGTCTGAGAAAAAGAGCCTTTTCTAACCTGATGTTGCAAGTCACATGGTATCACTTTTACCACATTGTGTTCATTGGAGGCAAGTCACTAAGTTTAGCCCATATTCCATTTTTTTATGCAATGAATCATTTTTTCCTTCTATAATAATTTTAGTTGACACATATAATTATACATATTTATGGGATACACAGTGATATTTTGATATGGGTATACAATGTGTAATGATCAAATGAGGCTAATTAGCATATCCATCACCCCAGACATTTATCATTTCTTTGTGTTGTGAACATTCAAAATCCTCTCTTCCAGCTTTTTGAAAATATACAATAAATTATAGTTAATTATGTTCACCCTACACTGCCACAGAACACCAGAACTCATTCCTCCTGTCTAGCTATAATTTTGTACCCATTGACCAACCTCTCCTCCCCTCCCCTCCACCTTTCCTAGCCTCTAAGAGCCACAGTTCTACTCTGTACTTCCATGACATCAATTGTTTTATTTTTAGCTCTCAGAGATGAGTGAAAACGTGTGCTATTTATCTTTCTGTGCCTGACCTGTTTTGCTTAACAATATCTTCCAGATTCATCCACGTTGCCATAAATGACAGGATTTCATTCTTTTTCGTAAGTGAATACTGTTCCATTGTGTACCTGTATCACATTTTCTTACTTGTTTGTTGATGGACATTTAGGTTGATGGTGTATCTTAGCAGTTGTGAATAGTGCTGCAGTAAACATGGGCATGCAGGTATCTCTTTGATGTAATGATTTCCTTTCATTTGCATAAATACCCAATATGGGATTACTGGATCACATGGCAGTTACATTTTTAGTTTTTTGAGAGAACTCCACATTGTTTTCCATAATGGCTGTACTAATTTATATTCACCCCAACAATGTGTGAATGCCCCTGTCTCTGCATCCTTGCCAGCATTGTTATTTTTTGTCTTTTTCATACTAGCCATTCATTCTACCTAGAATGTGATGATTTCTCGTTGTGGTTTTGATTTGAATTTTCCTGATGATTAGTGATGGTGAGCATTTTTTTCATATATCCGTTGCCCGTTTGTATGTCTTTTTCTGAGAAATGTCTGTAGAGATCCTTTGCCCACTTTTGAATCAGATTACTTATTTTTTTATTGTTGAGTTGAGTTCCTTGTATATTCTGGATAGCAGTCCCTTCTCTGATGAGTATTTTGCAAATATTTTCTCTCACTCTGTCAATTGTTTCCCTTGCTGTGCAGAAGCTTTGTAGTTCATATAGTCCCATTTGTCTATTTTTGGGTTTCTGCCTGTGCTTTTGAAGTCTCAGCCTTATCAATGCCTAGATCAATGTTTTCTTCCCATAATTTCAAAGGTTCCAGTCTTACGTTGAAGTCTTTATTCTTTTTTGAGTTGATTTTTGTATATGGTGGTAGATAGGGGTCCAGTTTCATTCTTCTGCATATGGATATCCAGTTTTCCCAGCACAATTTACTGAACATAGTGTCCTTCTACAATGTATGTTCATGGTGCCTTTGTCGAAAATCAGTTGTCTATAAATACATGGATTTATTTCTGGGTTTTCCATTCTGTAGCCTTAAGCCCAAGAATCATTACTCCTTGCAATGCAATTCAAATTAGCATAAAACATTTGAAGTTCAGACAAAGGCTTATGACATTAGAATCCATATTTACAGGATTCATTAATTAGAATTTAATTTTCAAAGTCTTATTCTGGGAGCCATATTTAGTCAGGCTTAAATAGCTCAATATAATGTCCCTAAAACTTCTGTAGAAATTATGGGGAGTGACAATGGAGGGGGGAAATGGTAAGAGACTTTCTACTAAGATGTGACTTAGAGACATTTTAAGGAGAAAAGACATAAAACAATCAGAACAATAAAAGTCTAAGATCAAGTGCAAATGTGTGGAAATGATGACGAGAATAAAGAATACATTTTTGTGACTCCTGGTAGCTTTAATTTTGTTGTTTATTTTCTTTTTCTTTTTTGTTTTTTTTTCTCCTTTAATTTATTTTATTTTTATAGGTTTAGGGGTACAAATGCAGTTTTGTTCGTGGATATAGTATCTGGTGGTAAAATTTGGGCATTTATTGTAACCATCACTAGAATAGTGTACATTGTACCCATTAAGCAATTTTCCATTGCTTCTCCCCCTCCCAGCCTCTCACCCTTTCAAGTCTCCAGTGTAGTTTACTCTACTCTCTGTGTCCATGTGCTCATTATTTAGCTCCCACTTAGAGGTGAGAACATGCAGTATTTCACTTTCTCTTTCTGAGTTATTTTGCTTAAGATAATGGCCTCAAGTTCCATCCGTGTTGCTGCAGAAGACTGCTAGCTAACCTAACCAAGAAAGAGAGAGAGAACATTCAAATGAACACAATCAGAAATGAAAAAAGGAAACATTACAACTGATACCACAGAAATACAGAAGATCATCAGAGATTGTTATGAGCAACTCTGTGCTCAGAAACTAGGAAACCCAGAGGAAATGGATAGATTCTTAGAAACATGCAACCTCCAAAGATTGAACCAGGAAGAAAGAGAAATCCTGAACAGACCCGTAATGAGTAATGAGACTGAATTAGTAATAAAAAATCTCCTAACCAAAAACAAAACAAAACAAAACACAAACAAAATCAACAACACAAAAACACTACCAGATGGATCCAGAGGGAAATTCTACCATGCAACCAGCTGTACAAAGAACTGGTACGAATCCTACCAGAACTGTTCCATAAAATCAAGGAGAAGGGAATTTTTCTTAATTCTGTGAAGCCAATATCACCTTGATAGCAAAGCCAGGCAATGGTAGTGATTTTCTGAGTAATTTAAAGATCCACATTTGAAGAAACTATTACAGTATAGATAACAATTTATTGCAATAAAATTTATTTCAAAATTTGTTATTTGTTTTGTGTTAGACTATTCTTAGCCTACTTCCTTCATTAACAAATGGTATAATTTTATTCACACAGCTTGATGGTCTTACAGCTGAACTCAAAACGGTATATTTAAAATATATATGTCTCTATACCAAGAATCAAGATCTTCGACAAGAGTTGTTATCTATGAAAACAACACAAAAGGAATATGAAGAATTGCAGAAGAATCAAAAAAAGTTGCAACAAGAAGTAGTCAACCTTAGAAGTCATATGGAAAGGAATATGTTAGAAAATGGAGAAGTAAAACAGTGTAAACAGGAAAAGGAAGAAATAGGAATACTAGATATAGCAGAAAATTCAGAGGAAGGCAATCTGCAGGTTAGTTTTTTTATCAAGTTAGTTTATTTATCTGGAATATGCTTGCATTCATTTCACTGCAAAATACATTTTCTATACATACACACCATGTGTTCCCTCTACTTCCCTTATAGCAATTTGTTTTCTAGAAAGAAAATGGCATTTTTTTCTCCCTTTAAATATTTCAGTTTCCATCATTATTACAACTTAATTGATCTTTCAGAATAATGACTCTCCTTAGAGAATCATTTGATTATTAAGACCAATTGGCATAAAACAAGACAATTAGGAAGAGAAAAAATTGTGACTTCGAGGTTATGCCATATTCTTGAATTAAAGCTACATAGTTTAATTTTTCAAATTTTAAATTGATTCTATTGTTTGAACTATCAGATTACATGAGTACTAAGGTAAAAATGATTCAGATTTTTTGCAATTCAGCTTTAATTCTGATTTAATCATCAATTTAGGTGATATTGATGATACATATTTTAACCTTTGCCTTTGATTTTCACCTATTTAAAATTGATCTCGGAATTACTACCTCAAGACTAAAGGAAACAAATATCCAGTAATTATTCAGGTTATCATTATTTTTAAAATTTATCCTTTTGATTTGTTTTAGACACAAGCAGCATCACAAGACTTGGAGCAGTTAAGACACAATCATACTGCTTCAACCAGAAATCAGCTAGAATGCACAATTCGACGTCTAGAATCTGCCCTCTGCAAGAAGAAAAGTCAAGATGATTTTCAGAGAAGCAAATTGGAAAAATATAAGCATCTCTATCTAGAGGAACTAAAACGTAAGAAGTCTGTGTCCAGTAAACTAAATAAGTAAGTCAAAATGCAGACTCCTAGAAAATAAATGGAGACCCTTAATTTGCCTTGAAAGCATAACTTTTAGTGACATAGGTTCACAAGATTAGTGGTACTGACTGGAACAGCTTCATAAAGTTAGTAAATTGAGAAAGGAGACTTTATTTCTTATCAAGGGTTACAATGTGCAGGCTGCTATCTGGCAGGCTGGGAAGCAAGACAGGCACTTGGAGGGAGAAAGGGGTAAGGCAAGAATTTACCCTGAGTGGGTTGGCCAAGTATAGATATTCAACAGGGTACAGGAGGAGCCATGAATATTTATGAAGGAGACCCACACACATGTGTATTAGGTTTACATGCATGTAACATACATCCAATGTTCACTTTGGGGTGGACATTTAACATGTAAATGCATTCTAAATAGGTCCTCTATGGAACAAGGTGACATGTAGGGCCCGAGGCCATGAACTGAGCATCCTCAGGAGACTGGCCAGAACCAGTCCGTGGCTGGCAGTCATTTATTAAGAAGGAACTCTTCGTGGTCTGAAATAGCTGTCATGTCCAAACCATAACCACAGGAGGAGCGTGGAAAGGGAGGATGTTGTAAGCAAAGAAGTCTTCTGGCCTTTTGTTAAAATCTAGTAAAGATTAGCAAGGGGGAGGAGGGTAGAAACAAATGGAATGTGGCCAGGCTCTGTCATGTCATGGCCAGGAATTTAAAACTTTGGGATCATTTACCCAAGGGAGGGTCTGTTAGTCTCTTGAAGGGAGGTAGGAGTTTCACTTCGGTCCTCAGTGGGAAGTGAAAGCTAACTAGACTATGTAATTTTGAAAAATGATTTTAGCAAATGAACCTACCTTTCAAATGTTATTCCAGGGCAGTTTATGTCTCTCTGCCTTTTTTTGGTTTTATGTGGGGTTTCCCCCCTTAGTTAGTATTCTCATGTGGCTAACCTGATCTATTAGTCTTTCAGCTAAGTATTTTTGAAGCTTTCTGATTTAGACAGTGATATTGTTATAAAATTGCTTGTCAGCATTCCCCAAAGTAAAAATATCAATGAGTTCAACTATTTTTTGGAAGGTACAACTTAAACGGAAAGGGTCAGGTACTACAACCCTGGGCACATTCTGGCACTGGGTAAATTCTTTCCTTGGTTGTGATCTTTGGTATTACCACTAGAGGGCGCCTTGAGCCAAACTATCCTCTACAGTATCCCACTCAATGTAAAAGGCTTACTTGTGAAATAGGAAGTGATTAACACAGGGATGAAGGGAAGTGTAGTTCACAAAGTGCACAGGCTAAGAGGGTGTGTGGAGGACAGAAAGGACAGGTGCCTCTCTCATGCCTTGGTAACCATGTGAGGAGCTACTTGCCTTTCAAGTGCCATTAGTTCTTGTTGACCACCACTTCAGCTACTCATTCTCCCCTAGAAGATGTTGCTCTGAATTATGCCTCAGGGCCAAATACTCAATTTTTCCCAGCTAATGTGTGAAATGTAAAAAGGTGGTGAAAGCAAATGCTTGAAAATGTCTTTGAGGGATGGTTTTTTAAATCTCTAAACTCATTTACTAAGTATTTCTAGCTTTTTTTTGTTTTAATTTCTTAATCTATTTTCGTGTTACAGGTTTATTTCATTCATAAAAAGTATTTATCTTGGGTTCCTTTAAATAATACATATCCATACGTGGTTAAGTGTTAGGATGTTTAAGGAATACAACATGATGTTTTGATATGTTTATACATGTGAAATGGTTATTATTGTCAAGCAAACAAACATATTCATAATCTCACATAGTTGCCCTTTAAATACAAGTATTTCTAATGGCATCCTCAAGAATCTGACGACGAAGGCCATTGCAGAAGGCAGCAGGTGTTGCCCGTTAAGCCATTCATCATTGGTAGCCATTTCTCTCCCCTCCTTGTTTTGTTTGAATTACTTGTTTGTTTGAAATCCCCCTAGAAATACATCTGCCTCTTTAGGACAATTTCAACAGTATAAGTGGGATACAGTAGGCATGCTCTGACCCATATTCAATGTTAAAATACTGTTGAATGGGAAATTTTATTTACTCTTATGGCAACTTTTTAAAAAGTTTGAGTCATTTAGGAATTACTTAGGGAAAAATGAAATACTAAGCATTTGTGTTTTGCAATCTTCACAGAACGCACGAGGTGCTAGCAGAGGTCATGATCAGCCTTCTTGGGGAGAAAGAGGAGGCCAGATATTTGTCCGCCACTCATACTTCGAGGCCAGCCCTACGGTCCCCTTGTGTTAGAGATCTTAATGAATGTTTCGTTTCCAAAAGAAAATTTATTCCACGGGAAAGCGTAGTGACCCCCACCTCAAGCCCAGAGACTCGTGAACTACGTGAGCAAGGTTAGTTTATATTATCTTTTCCCCTCGGGTTTCACATTTCTGATAGAATCCTTGTTTTTAATGCAGAAAATACTGAGTTGTTTAACTACTTATGCATGTTAAGTAAAGATCATAATTATCTGTGTTAATAGAGAAAGGAAACAGAAATTAAAATTTTTTTTAAGTCTCTGGGGCCCTCATTTTCAAGAAATACCGAGTTGTTAACTTTATTCATTAAACATAAGTAAACTGACACATTTTAAATTTCTTTAAAAGCTGCATTTAAGTTAGATTTTAGAAATTGAGTATTATTGCCTGATAACTAAAGGTATACTTTGAGATGTTGCGGCTTACTTTCTAATTGATTTTCATTGGCTGTGGTTCATAACACTTTGGAAGTTTTCTTCCCCCATCTCAAGTTGTCCACCCCTAATCATAAGTGACTGGCATCCTAACACTCAACCACACATGGATGTTTAGTATTAAAAGGAATCCGAGATAAATACTTTTTATGAAGGAAATAAACCTGTATCACTAAAACAGATTAATTTCTGTATTTAAGTTAAAACTTTTGCTATCGTCTTACATAAGAATACATCCTTAATTGCTATTGTATTTATGGCATCTTCATCTTAATTTTTGTGAAATGTGGGCAATTGTACAACAGTTTTTAAATTGTTAAATCAAGCAAATATTAAAATTTTTGAAATGAAGTTCACTTATGTCTATTTGGCCATCGCTGGAATGATTGATAACTAAGATGGCCATGATATTAACAGTCTTTAAATGCAACTATGAGCAAACAGAATCAGTTGTATTCTTCCTAGGCAGAATTCCATATAAAGCCACATGTGGGCCCCATCTCCCCTGGAGATGTTCACAGAGCCTTCCAATACAACCATGTGATTTCACTCATAGTAAGAATCCATTTCTGGGGTCTCAAAATTAATCCAACCATGATAAGCTGTACTAATTGTAGAGTTTATCAGGAAAAAAAAATAGTTCAACTATGCTTGACCCCGTTTAAGATATTTTTCTAATGCTTGGCCATTTTTCAACTAGAGGGAAAATTCAAAAAGTCAAACTCAGTGGTGTGTGCCTGTAGTCCCAGCTACTTGTGCGGCTGAGGGAGCAGGATCACTTGGGCCCAAGAGTTCAAGGCTGTAGTGTGCCATGATAGCACATGTGAATAGCCAGCCACTGCACTTCAGCCTGGGCAACATAGCAAGACCCTGTCTCTTAAAAAAAAATGCACAAACACCACAAAACATTTGTTTGAACAAAAATAAAGAAATAGGAACCAGTTTTCTTTGTGTATCATTGTTATTAAATGATCCATTTCAATTAGTGCACATTGGCTTATAGTTTTGATGGTGTTTTCATGATCTCCTTAATGTAGAAAAAAGTGGCATAGGCCTGTGTTAAATGAGGCCTCAGCCTTGTTTCTTTGTCTGCCTTCATGTCCTAATGAATCATATAAGAGCAAATCAAAGGTTTTCTTAGCATTGCAGCCAAATAGCTTAAAAGGGAACAAAATAAGTGATTGTTTTAACACTTAAATTATAAGATCCTAGCTAGGTGATATATTTCATCATTTTGTTAGCTTCCTTTTGTTTTGCAATTCTGAGAAAATGAAATGATCAGGGTCAAAGTGCTTCAGAGTCATAAAATTGGACTACTGGGTTCAAAAAGAAAACGTATTTAAGTTAAATACTTCTGTAAATTGTTCAGCATGATATGATATAAATATAAAATGTTCTTGTTTTTATCATAAAAATCAGGTAATATATCATGTTACAAGATGATGATGGAAGAATATGTATATGCAGCAGCAATGCAAGGGAAGGCTTTTGAGGAAATACTTTCCCTTAATTTTGGGGGGGAAAGGGGTGTTCTTTTTATTATTTCTAGAAAGTTGAAAAATCATTTATTTAAAACGATTAAAAGAAAGGTATACGTGGTTTTCTTGTGTGGCACTGGCTTGCCAAATCATGCTAGACTTAACAAAATAGATTGAAAAGCACTATTCTATTAAGATACAAAGACATGTCTCCATAATCACTACAGAATTCTTGAAAGAGTCCTTGTACAATTGTCATTTACAAAATTCTTAGAGTTATGGAAAGAAGGTGGCTTCTAGAGTTGCTAGGAATTTAATTATTTCCTCTGTGAAAGCATCACATAATACTATGAGAGATGGTAGCATACCATCTAAAATGATAGAAAAAGGTGAGTGATTTTGGATGGGGCATTATAAAACAAGGTATTTAGAGATTTTTAGGTATGATTCTACAAAGGAAAATGTTAAAAATGGCATTAGTTCGGGACTTGTGTATCCATCTCCTTTATTTGCAAGGTTTTAACATTTTGCACTATTCCTACTGTGAGCTTCTATGTTAGCATTTATTTTTCTAAGGGAAAATGATTGTAATAAATTATTTCTCTAGTATGTATTTCAGTTGTCCTGGTTGCTGAAGCAAGTTTCCTCTGTGTTTATAACATTTAGCGTTTATCGCATCTGCTACTATTACATGAAGTCTTGCCTTGCCACTTACCACCATTGTAGTGACAACAGATTAGTATGTTTTGCTGATGTTTACTTTCAGTTTTCTCATTCTAACTTAATTCTGGGATGCTTGGTCCTATATATCAAAGGTAATTGCCTAGTTTTATTGGTTCACTATTCAATTATCTTATCATAAAACACCAAAACTAAAATTAGCCTGAACAGATACACCACTAGTTAGATGTTTTTGCACATAGAATTCTTTTCTGATAACTGAAATCTTAAAAATTTATTCTAATTTTATAAAAGATGAAAGTTATCTGGTTTGAAATTTTTTTATGTTCAAGAGTGGTTAAGGACGTGTGTGACTAACACAGTGCATGACAGAGAATAGTCACTCAGTACGTATTTTTTAAATGTTCTAAATGGGAAGACTAATTTTTACTTTGATTGGTTGGCTTTGGAGTTTGGGTGCATTACTGACACTTTCCAAACATTTCTAATGATTTATTTTAAGTAATTTTTCTACTTCTCAAATATTCATTCAATTTAGAAACTCTTTTTCTAAGTGTGGTTATATAGATGCATAGAAGCTAGAACAAGATTCCTAAGACTTTAACTTTTTACATGATGGAATATTGTGTCTCAATAGAATATTGAGTTACATGTCTTCCCAACTAAAAATAGGTCTGCTTGAATAACCAAGACAGTGCTTGTCTCTTCTGAATTTTAACTCTAATCAAACTATCACTATAGTTATGCTAATTACTCATAAAGCAAAGGGAGTATATTATAGCAAAGACTTATTTATCATATCAGTTCTAGGCTCTGTGTAATTCCTCCTGTGTCCACTTCATTTTATCTGCTTAGCCACATGCCAAGTAGTCGTTTTATCCCTTGACAATTTCAGGTAATCTCTCAACTTCTTCCAATTCTTTTTCTTTCTTTCACTTTTTTTCACAAGGTCTTTACATATGTGTCCCTGTACTTAATCCTTCAGCTCCTTGTTCAACAAACCATTGCCCAGTTCTTTTCTCTGTGACAAAATACATGCATTTAATATTTATAAACTGACAAATGTAATTTCCTTCATACATTAACCTACTTACAATCTGATATTGAACTGCGGTGGTTTAAATGGGCAAACTTATTTGATCCTATTACATTTGAATGTATACTTATTTTTATAAGTGCTCCTTAAAATAGAGAATGATATCAAATATTAATTTAAATACATTAATAGTTACTGAAAGTGTATTAACTATGGAAATGTGTGGGTGTTTTTATCAAATTGGTCTCAGAGAAAGAGTGTAGTATTATTTTCCAACCTGCAATCTCAAGTATAATTTAACAGTAGCCTGGCAGTAAGTTACTATTGCATGAGTGAACTTTATATTTGTATTTGTTGGGCTTTGCTATTGTTATTGATTTCACTATATTTCTTTTTCTAAAATCTTCCTTCCACCTCTTGCCCTCTTTATAGTGGGGGGGAGGTTGTCTTGAAGAATATACAGTAAGATTATAAAGTCAAGGAAGAAGAAAACATGTCTATAAGTGCTGTATGGTCATCTTTCTCATTGGGGCTATGGTGGTATAGGCAGCAAATTGCTCTTCCCCTTCTGAGTTCAGAACACAGGAGTCAGACAGGTGGCATGAACATCCTGGCTTTATCACTGACTCATGACAGCTAATGGGAGGATGTGGCTCAGATGTGCAGCCACAGGGGACTTCTGAATACTTCATCCCAGATCAGGCACTTACCCACACAGTTGTAAGTGGAGAGAGCAGATACTTGACCCTCATCCCAGGAGCAGGCTGCTGACTGCAGAGATGAGAGCAGACCCGAATGTATGTCACTGTGGGCGGGCACATCTTTGCAAAGAAGAGGCAGAGCTCAAGCAAGCACGCTCAATGTGCTCTGCCCAAATTCACCCATTAGGTGAATCTCCTCTCCTCTCAAGAGGAAGGTGAGAGACAGTGTAAGTCCTCACTTGGAAACTTGAGGCCTGGGAAATGAAGGTTCTCCTATCATTTTCTGCCTGGATTTGAATTATAATTGAAATTCAGCCCATTTCTCTGTTATGTACCAACTAATGATGAGAAGTTGGACAGAAGTGTGCCAGATGGTAAAGAGAAGTCTGTTTTGTGTTTTCTATGTTGCTATAAATAACCCACAACATGGATAATTCATTCATTCATTGATTTTGGTAAACCAAGTTTTACTTTGATGAAAATATTTAAAGAATTTTATTTCGGTTTTCTTGGTTCAACAAAAGATTTTCTCCTTCAAGCTCCCTGTTCTGTGATTTAAAAAGATTGTTCTTTATAAATTCGGTATATTGACTGCTACTAACTGAAGTTATGATAGCAGTTGCTGTTCCTTAATTTTCATTTCTAACTTTAGAACTTACAATTTAGTTAGAAAGCTAATTTTTAATATCTTTTGGCTTAACATTATTGAGCTAAGTGACAATTTTACCCAGGCATTTTCTCTGAGTTGTATCTAAAAATTGATTTTTTTATTTTTTGAAGATGAAGGATGTAGCTGGCATAAAACTCCAAGGCTCAGAAAGAGAACCTAAAGCTCATCCCTGGTCTATAGGGAATTGGCTTTGTGACCTCAGGAAGCTACAATCTCTCTGAGCCTGCATTGCCTCTTATGTAGAATTAGGGGCTTTAAATAATCAGTGATGTTCATACCTTTTGAAAATTTTTTTTCAAAGAATGGAACTTTTAAAAAAATTGCATGAAACAGTGTTACATAAAACAGATAAGAGTGGAGCTGTTTGGGTCAAGGAGGGCTGGGGGCTCTGAAGCTATGACTTCCTTATCGTTTAGGGATGTAGTTTGAAAACTGCCAGTTATGAGAGAATCCTTCTAATTAGCTAAAATTTGCTGGCATGTTGTTCTCCTGTGTATAATTTCCTCCACCTCTTGTATTTAAAAGAGGAAAAGTATAAATGAAGCTGCAGATGTGCTACCTTTATTAATATTAGACTTCAAGCTACCTCCACCACCTGAAACGTAATCTCTACCTGCAAGTGAATAGAAAGGACGTGGAGAAAGGGAGAAGCATTTTTATCAAAAATAGTTTCTATATTTTATTCCGTAAGGAGCCAATATAGCTTTTGATTTAGTGTTCTGCATAAAATGAAGTTTAGCGGTTTATTAAGATTTTCTATTTCCTGTGGCAATGTTCAGTTTCTCCTAAGCTCTACACTCTTCAAAAGCTATTGATGGGCACCCTCCTCTAACTGAATAAGATGATGATTAATGTCACCACGACTTTTGTTTCTCCTTTTTCCATCCATTGTCTGAAGTCATTCCACTGAGGACAATTGCGAATTTGTATTAAAGGAAATATGAGGCAAATGTGTGATTTAATGGGAAAGTAAGAATAAAATGAAGGGGACTTTTTATTAAAACGTCGTTTAATATGTGCCAGTTTCACTTGTCAATATCAACAAAACCATCCCAGCTTCCCACCAGCCAGGACAAAACTGGAGCCATCAACACTCCAGACCCTTTTCCTCAGCTTTGGGGCACCCCTCCCAGGGCAGCTCCCTCCCAGTGTTCTGGGTCTGTCCCTTTTTCCTCTGAGCTTTGATGTGTGACCTGGTGTCTCTTTCCCAGAGGCACTTGCCCTCAGCAGTCATTTATGTGGTAAAGTGTTCAAGGGGCAGTGAAAGGCTGGAAGACAATGGATGCAGGGAGTGGCCATTCCAGGGTTGGAATAGAGGCACCAACTTCTACCGTGTGCTCTTTCAGAGTTAGGAGAAGAAATGACCTCTACTTAAATTTGTGATACAAAAAAGTATTCTCTCTGTAGAGAATTAGGATTTCTTCCGTACAAAAGTAAGCAACCTGTCAAGAATAGTGTTTCATATTTATCTAAGTAACGTGTATGTATTACAAATGTACTTGTGACTGGGATATGAAGAAATAATAGAATCTGTTACCCACAGGAAGTAAACATTTAGGAGAAGTGTTTTTGGGGGAAAAGATAATAACATTACAACAGTAGTTCCTTAATCCAACTCATGTTACAATGTACACTTAGATAGTGTTTATTAGTGGTAATGTAAAATTCTTTCAATGAAGGTTTTTCCCTTTATCTAGTGTTGAGTTACTACTTCTGGAAGACTGGCTAGTAATGCTATTGAAACAGTATTTATTTTATAAGGCTGGCCTGTAATGTTACTGTCACAGAAATGTTATGGAAAATAGTCTCTCAAAATATTGGGAAACCTGTTGGTCAAAAATTTACAAAGGAATCGGATAGTATATAATCACCGAAAAGTATTTATTAGGGTCAGTATACTATTTCAGATCCTGTTCTGAGCATTTAGGGAGAGAATATCTTTTCTACAAAAGATTTAAATAAGAACCCTTTAGATGGGGACACTTGCAATATAGTTTAAAATATTCCCACACATTTCTTAATTAAGTAGATAACTAGAAGTATAGTTTGATGCTTCTAAGAAATTGGCACTAATTTCTGAAAAGAAATCAAAGTTACAATTAAAGAACTATATATTTTCCTTCTTTCTAATTCTAGAACATCACAAATGGAAGAAACTAAGTTTGAAAACTGGCTCTAACCTGTATTTATCCTTCCCTGTTAAGATAATGCTCCAAAATCTTTGTGTCCATATGAATAAAGAAATGGTAATCATAATACAGATAGCATAATATTTTCACTTAATCTCTTGCCAATAGATTTTCACATGACATTACGACAGTACCACTTCATGTATATATTTAAGATTCTGTGCTGAAAAGTTAATAGCATAGAACATACTTTAAAATCTTAATTTTTCCAAAAGGAGAGAAAGGAAATTTTATTTTACGGAAAAGTCCATTAAAGTGAAAAAACTGCTTACACTTTTATGAATGGCAGTTTTCCTGAGAATTACAAAGTAATGCATTTATTGTGAAATATGACTGTAATTATTTAAGCTTTGGACTAATAAGAGAAAACATCACCCTTCTGAAATGATGTATATTCAAGAGACCAATACTAACTGTATTTTTCATCAGATTAATCTCAACAGCATTACACACGTATATTCTCTGTTATCTAAACTTAAAATTCGTAGGCATTTTATTTTATGTATGTGATTATTTTTCTATTTCAGCAGTCCTCAATTAGATCTAGTCTCTAAAAGGGATTAAAGGCTACATTTTGTAAGTGATACATCATTCCCATGATAAAGTCTCTTGTTTAACTTAAACATTATAAATGATATTTGATGTTTCAGATGCAGCAAGAGTCCATAGAAAACACAAGTGAAGTAGAAGGTATGTTTCCAAAATTTATCAATTAAATTAACTGTAAATAGCAAACGTCACCTTTTTTCATTGTTTGGTTAATAGATACTACATTAAATATTTTCTCTTCCACACATCTAATGAAGGATGTGAAAACATACACATTCATCATGAAGAGTATACTTACGCCTCATGCATTCATCATGTTCCATAGCTGCAAAAAAATCTCGAGGTGTCTCTGTATGTCTTTTTTTCTGGCTCTACACTTTCATCACTCCTGTGTTCCTATGGAACTGTCAGCCAGCACAGGAAAGCTATTCTCAGAAGACAAATGCATCATCACCTTCTCAGGTTTATGGTAGTAATTTAAGGCCCAAAGACCCCAGACTCATCTAGTCAATACATAGCCAAGCAGTTACAGTTCCTGAGCGGTCACTTGACAGGTGATATTTTAAATCTCCAGTCATTCACTTTGTCATTGATTTACTTCTGCCCTCAGGAAAAGTTCCAAATTCACTAGTGTGGAATAAAAACACTCAAATCAATTTGGCTCTTGTCAAGTTATTGAGCCTTAGTTCTTGCCACTCACGGTACTCTGCCCGTTTGCTCTTTTATCTCACCAAGCTAGACCAGGTAGAATTCCAGAGTGTTCTTTCCTCACCCCAGCTCTTCATATTTGCTTCTTCCCTCTGTATGGCACACTTTTTCCTTATCCTTCAGCTATCACCTACTTATTGCCTGCACCAAAAAGTCTACAATATTGACACAAAACTGGGGTAGATGTCCCTTCTCTGTGTTGCAACAGTGCCCTGTTATATACCTGTCATGGATGCTGGATCTGATTTGGAAATTGCCTGTGATCTGTATTTTTAGTTATTAATAGTATACCATTGTTGAGTGGCTGTACCGTATCATTCGTCTTGTAGTTCCAGTGCTTGTCATAGTAACTTAGCTTGTTGTTGAAAAAAAATGAATGAAGAATGAAGAAACCAGAAGTTGTGATACCTGACCAGTGCACAGTGATAATTCATTCAATGTGCACTATGGGAAAATGACATTTAATAGTATTTTGTTAATGTCATACATAAATATTTTTCTTCTTATTAATACTGAACAAATTCTCAAGTATATTTTTCTGAGTTCCTTACCAAACTTTCAGGTACAGAATCTAATTCTTTCATTTCTTTCCAAGTGGCTGCCAATTGGAATTGGATCTCATCCTCTAGAAAGCTTCTCTGTAGGATCACAGATAGTTGAAATCTAAGTCAAGATCTGGGTTGGAAACTTCTGAGAATGTGTAAGATCATGTTAAAAATTAATCATCTGAGACTTCTAATGGATTTTGCAAATGAAAACCAGTTACTGATTTGACATCAATTAATTCCCAATGTAGCTGTTTAAACAGCCAAACACAGCATCATGAATACTTCAGTGAAGTTAATTACTGGTTTATTTGTATTTCATAGTTGGATATGACATATGTATGTACGTTAACAGGTATCCTTTTGTATACCGGTTTCTGTGGTCATGTCTCTTAGACCCTTTCAGTCAGGAACAGTTCCTCAATCTTTCCTCGACCTTCATGACCTTGAATCTTTTGAGAGTAAAGTCCAGTAATGTGGAATGTCCCTATGTTGGGTTTTTCTGATGTTCCCGTATGATTAGATTTAGATTGTGCCTTTTTTGAGAAGAGTGTCACAGAAGTGATGCTGTGATCTTCTCTTTGCCTCCTGTCATGTGACCTACAATCTGATTTGTGCTGTTCCTGGTGATACTACCATGGATCACTAATGGTGGCATCTGCTGGGTTTCTCCTCTGCAATGCTATTTTTTCACCTTGTAATTAATTAGTATTTTCTGGGGAGGTAATTGGAGAGTATGTAAATATCTCTGTTCCTCATGAAACCATCTGTTTCTTCATTTTTTTGTATTAATATGGATGCATGCTTTATTTTATTCAATTATAAGTAACAAATTATAATTTGTTAATATTTTTAAAAATTTATTTTTCTTTTTAGAAGTATTCTATTTTGACAACTTAAGACTTACAGATAAATTCCAAGAATAGTGCAAAGATTTCTTGGACACCATTCCCCAAATGTGCCATTTTATTTCTTTTGCTTTATCATTTCTCCCACTTCTCCTCTTCTCTTTCTAGATAAATGTAAACATAGGTATCAGATAAAGGTTATTTTTTCTGAATTGTTTTTGAGTTGAGGTTCCCCAGCTATTTGCTGACTCTTGGCTGGCCACCCTCCAGCCCGAGAGGTTGCCTACAGGTCCTAGAGGCTGTTCACTGTTCATGGCCATGTGGACTTCCTCAACAGGGCAGCTTACTTCATCAAGCCAGCAAGGTGAGTTTGTCCCCTCAGGGTTTAAATCAGGCTCACCCAGGATAACCTCCCTTTTGATAAACTCAAGAATTAACTGATTTTGGATCTTAATTACATCTGCCAAATTCTAATAGCCAGAGGGAAGTCACACTCAAGGGGAGAGGATTATACAAGGTGAGAACACCAAGGGCAGAAAACACTGAGGGTACCCTGGGGTCTTTCCTACTATTGTAATGAAGTTTCCTTCTAATACTAGTTTTCAAAAGTTTTATCATGAATGAATGTTGAATTTTACCAGGTACTTACATTGCATTTGTTGAGGTGATCATTTAAAAAAGAAATTGTTACATGAGAGAAATTCAGTTACATCACATTATTTGCTCAGGTAAAAACAGCCTTGCATTTGTAAGATAAACTGAAATTGGTTGTGATATTATGTTGGTTTTATACATTGTTTTTTGGGCATGCTAATATTCTGATTAGGACTTACTATTTTTCTCTGTAGGTAATAATAATACAAGGCATTTTAAACAATTTAACTCCATTTATATCCCTCCAAATTTGTAGGTATTGTTGTTTTGTATTTCAGTTCTGTCTTGTACCTCTTAAAACCACTAGACATTTTGATAATTTTTATATGATACTGTCAGTGTTTGCTTAAATTTACCTACATGTTTAATACTTTCTTTTAAATTCCCCTTGTATCTCAGAACTTTCATCGGAGATCATCATTCTTCTGTTGTTAGTGTACATCCTTTAGAACTTTCATCAATGAAGGCCTCTTGGTAATGAGTCTCTGTTTAAAAATGTCTCAGTTTCTTCTTATTTTTGACACATATTTTTATTGGCTAGACAATTCTAAGTTGGTAGCTATTGTCTTTCATCACATAGGAGATGCCATTCAACTGTCTTTTGGCTTCCATAATTGCTGTTGAGAAATCAGCTTTCTGTGTAACTGTTCCTCCTGTAAATGTAATGTATTCCCCGTCCCTGTCCCTGTCCCCAAGCATCTTGGTTAGGGTTCATTTGCCTTCTTGAATCTATGCTTTGGTGTCTCCAAATATATCTAGACTTTGTTGATATAGCCTCCACATTTCTTAACCTCTCTGTTTTCCATGGTTTTGGAGGGCCTCGATCTTATACTCTGAATTACTTCTTATTTTTATTACATCAATTGTCTCTTCCACTCTTTCCAATCTGCTGTCTTCTATCTGACCTGTGCTGTTTCTATGGAGTGCTTTGAGGTTTCATTGTGGTTTGCACTCAGTTACTTTTACATGCCACAGGGAACCAACTTTATCCTTTTAGATTAAGGTCACCACAGGGTTCTAAAATCCTAGATGTTTTCTTCTTACCTTATAAGTCTTGAGTAATAACTTGGAGATTTTTCAAGCTTATCATTTTTGTTTATTTTTAACCATGAACACAATTCTTTCAAAGCCTGTGTCTCATCATTCCCGTATTTGTAGTACGTTTGCGTGTTTTAGTTGTGTACTCTCTTCCTCCCTCTTGGTGTGTTCTTCCCTTGTGTATTTGGTTAGCTTTGTCTATGCTGCTTATTGCCCTTGAAAGTTATGTGAGGTGATGCCCAAGTCCTGGAGTTCCGGTGCCTTCCTTCGGAGAGGATTTGCACGAATTTCAGCCTGGTGCCTTAACGTTACCGAAAGTTCAGCACTTTTCCCCGAAGTTGCATCAGAAGAATGAGGACAAGTGGTTTGAGGAGAAGGAAAGAGAAGTTTATTAATATGCCAGCAAATGAGGAGGTTAGCAGGCTGCTGTCTTAAAGTACCAATATGCTCCCTCAGAGCAGCAATACAGAGCTTTTAAAGGCGAGGTTTTCAGCTTCGGGCTAGTGCTGTTCAACTATACTTGATGGTTCTGATTCATGCCATTTTTGGCTAAGACAATCTCTTGACCTCCACCTGGACAATTCCCTTGAGCCATCTCCTATGGTACAAAGAACAAAGGACACTCCCCTGCCCCTCCAGACCACTGGCCTGAAGCAGGGATTCAGGTTTTATTTCTCAAAAGCGTGGGGGAGGTTTTAGAGAGACAGAAAACATTTTTACCCTTTATCAGGCCATTCCCCCATTACATATTCCCCACTGTCAATTTCACGCTTCCACATCTATGGAAGGAGGGGCAGCATAGTCATGGAGCTAATTCCTGCTTAATTAGCATGGTGTTGTACATGGAAGGTTTGTACATTTTCCTTCCTCTTAAATAGATATTTTAGATCACCTAAAGGCTGGCCCATCCCCTGGAGTTTTGGTTCCTCTTCTTCCCTGGGGCACCTCTTTACTCTGGTATGGTGGACCTAAGGTGTTATTCCAGACAATTCCAACGAGGTGTGAGTTGTTAGAAGCATTTCATAAGGGTTCCTTCCATCCCCCTGTCAGTTGTTATTCAGGTCCTTATTCTTTCAGGCTTAAAGCAACACCTGGGCCGCCTGGCATAAAGAGTGAGAAGGCCTCCAGTGGGCAAGGACCTAAAGAGGCAAACGGGGATATCCATGTTCGTTAATCTGACCGTTTTGTTTAATTATTCTGGACACGTTGGCGGCAATGCCGGATTATGGTACATAC
>JAKFHU010000198.1:0-32756 GCA_023783475.1 Daubentonia madagascariensis
GGGGGTGGGGAAACTCCCCTTTCCAAAAAAAGATCATAGGCCCAAAAAAAAGTTTTGTGTAAAAAAGCCAAAAAGACAGCAATTTAAAAAAGTGGTAAAATTTTTGAAGCAAGGCAATTTTTCCAAAAGGGCTACCTAAACCTAAAAAAAACTACAACTAGAAACCCCCCAAGAAAATTTGGGGGAGGCCAAGGGCACCTGGCAGTTAAAAACAAAAATCAGGGGCGCACTAGCCAAAAAAAAGGTAAGGTCGGGGTTTCTAAGGGGGTTTGGGAGGGGGTGGGCCAAATTCCTGGGCAATTTTTTTCACTCAAATGTTGGGGGTTTAAAAAAGGGTCTGGGGGGGGGGAGCTGGAGGGATTTCAGCTGAAAGCCCAAAAAAGGGCCCTTTTTTAAAAAAATTGACCCAAAAAAACCCCAAAAAAAAACCCCTGGGGCCAAGGGAAAAAATTTTGGGGCTTTTTTAAACCCTTTAAATTTCCCCCCCCCGGGGGGAAAAAAACCCCCCCCAACCTTCCCTTTTCCTTTTTGGGTTTTTGGGAAATGGGCCGCCCCCCCAATGAATGGGGGAAAAAACCCCCCCGGGGTGGGGCCAAAACCCGGGGGCCCCCAAAACAGTTTTTGGGGGGGGGTTGGGGTTTGGGGGGCCCCCAAAACCCTCCCGGGGGGGGCAAAAAAAAGGGGGCCCTGCAAAAAAGATCCGGGGGATTTTTTTAAAAAACGGGCCCAAAAGGGCCCCCGGGCTGTTTTCCCCCGGAAAACCCCCGTGTAAAAAAAGGGGGTTTCTTTTTTCCCCTTTTCTCTTTCTTGTTCCTTTCCCCCTTTTGGGGGGGTGTTGTGGGTGTAAAAAGGGGGGGACTGGCCCAATAAAGCTTAGGAAAAACTATTTGGAATTTAAGGGGGGGCCCCCATCCCTTTAAAGGGGCCTTAAGCTGGGGGAAAATTTTAAAACCCCGGCCCCCAAAGGGGGGGCTCCTTTGGTTTTGGATGGGGTTTTTTGAAATCCCCCCCCCCCCCCCCCTTTTTTCCCCCTGGACCCCTGCCCCCACTGACCCCTCTCCCCTTTTAGTTATAAAAAGGGTTTCCCTTGGGGCCCCCCGGGGTTTTAGGGCCTTTTTGGGGGGGGAAAAGGCAACAGGGGGCCCTTTTTTTTTTTTTTAGGGGGGAAGGGGGGGCCTGGGGGTTTAAACCCCTTTTTTTAAAAAAAACCCCCTCCCCTGTGTTGGTGTCCCCCTCAAGCCCCAGTAAAAAACCCCCCACAAAAATTAGTAGTGGGGTTTTTTTCTTCCCCCGGGGGGCCCGTTTGGGGGCAGTAAATGGGGGGGCTGGGGGTTTTTCGGGAAATTTTTTTGGGTAGGAAAAAATTTGGGGCCCCCGCCCCAGCTTTTTGGGTCCCACAAAAACCTTTTTTGGGCCCCCCAAAAAAAATCAGTCAAAAAGAACCCAAGGCCGGCCCCCCAAAAACCAAGGGGGTGAGAAAAAAAAGGGGGGGCCCCCCCCCATGGGGGGAGCCCCCCCAAAAAGGGGGGGGGGGGGGCCCCTTTTCAAGGGGGGGCCGGGGCCCCCCCCAAAAAAATCCCCGTGGGCCCCTCTTGAAAAAACCCCCTATTAAAACCCCCCTGCGAAAAAAATGTGTGGTTAAAAATAACCTCCCCCCCCCCCCCCTGTTTTTTGTTGCCCCCCCCCGAAAAAAAAACAGTGGGGGGGGGGGGGGGCTAGTAAAAAAAAAAATGGCCAAAAAGGGTCCCTTGGTTTTTGCCCCTTTTGGGGGGGGGTTGGGGGGGGTTTTTTTTTTTCCTTGTCTCTTTTTTTAAAATTTCGTTTTTTGGGGGGTTTTTTTTTTTTTAAGGGGGGGAAGAAAAAATTCAAATTACAAAAAAAAAACCCTTTTTCATTAAAAAAATTCCCCCCTTTTCCCCCCCTTTTTCCCTTTTCCCGGGGGGGCCCTGGGAGGGGGGGCAAATTTATGTGGGAAAAGGGCCCTTTTTCCCCAAAGGGGGTCACATAGTAAAATGCTAATTTAAAAAAAAAAAAAGACTTTTCAATTTGCCAGCCAAAACCTTTTTTCCCAAACCACAGTGTCCCAATTTTTATTTAATTTTCCCTTTTTAAAACCCCCCTATGCATCCCGGGGGGTTTTTTTATTTTCTTCCCTTTTTCAGGGGAAGGAAAACCCCCGGGAAAAAGGGGGGGGGCCCCAAAAAAAAAAAAAGGAAAAAAATTTTTTGGGGAAAAAAGGGTGGGTTTGGATCCAAAAAAAGTGGGGTTTCCCCAAAAAGGCCCCTTAACCCCCAAAGAAAACAAAGGGGTTTAAAGGGAAAATTTTTAAAAATTTTTTTTGGGTTAGAGTGGGCTTTCCGTTCCCCCGGGGCCAGGCTGGGGGGCTTTTTTGGGGGCTGGGTGCCTTTTGGGTTAGGGGGTTTTTTTCCCCCGTCCGGTTTCCCCTTTCTGAGGGGTTTTTTTTTTCCCCCTTTGGGAAAAAAGTATTGACCCCTTAATTTCCCCCCTAGTATAAGGGGGGGTGGGCTAAATGGGGACCAAAAAACCCCCTTTTCCCCCGGGGGGGGAAAAAACCCCTTTTTTCTTCTTTGGAAAAATTTTAAAATTTTTTTGTAAAAATGCTTTCAAAAACTGGGAAGTTCCCCGGGGGTTTTCCCAAATTTTCTTCCCCCAAATTGTAGCCTTTTAAAAGAAAAAACATTTGGAAAAAAAAATTTTTTTTGACTTTAAAGAAAAAAGGGGCCCAAAAATTTTTTGGGGAAATTTTAAACCCCTTTTTTTTTTTTTTTTACCCCAAAAAACTGCCAAATGTAAAATGTTTTTTTTTATTAAAAGGGGGGGGAAAAGGGGTGTGGGGGGGGGCCCCCATTTTGGGAAAAAAGGGGCCCCGAAGGGGCTCAGTGAGGGGGGGTTTAAATATCAAAATTTGGGGTTTTGGGGTTTAGGGAGAGAAAACCCCCAAAGGGGGGGGGGAGCCCTGGGATTTTTTAAAAATTACCCTTTTCCCTTAAAAGGGGGGCTCTTTTTTAAAACCCCCCTTTTTTGGGGGCTTCCGGGGTTCCGGGCAGAGGGGGCCCCCCGGGGGGCCTTTTCCCCCCCCCGAGGGGGGATGGGGTCTCCAAAAACCAAAAAATTGGGGGAAAATGGGGAAAAAAAATGCCCCCAATTTTTCCAAAAATTTTTTTAAAAAGGGAAAAAAAAGGGGGGGGAAAGGGGGGTTTTTTCCCCCTGTTTATGTGGGGAAAAAGCATTACTAGGGAAAATTTTTTGAGGGGTTTATTTTCCCAAATTTTCCCCCAAAGGGGGGGAAGTTTGGCCCCCCAAATTTCCCCCAAATTTTTACTGGGAGATTTTTACGGTTCCCGTTAGGGGGGGTGTGTGTGTGTGTTTTTTTGTGTGGGGGGAAAAGGGTTTATGACTTATTTTAAGGAAAAAATTTTCCCCCCAAAAATTTTTTCCCCGGGGGGCATTCCCCCCCAAGGGGGTTTTGGTGCTGATTTTCAAAAAAAAATTGGGGGGGAAAAAAAAATTTTTTTTTGGGTTCAGGAAAATTGAAATGGTTTTTCCCCCCCCTCCCAAAATATTTTTCCCCCTTTTAAGAGGGCTTGTGTCCCTTCCAGACCCCAAAAGGGGGAAATAAGTTAAAAATAGTTTCCCCCTTTCAAAATACCCCCGAAAAAGGGGGGGCATTACTTGTCAAGGGAGGGCTTTTTCCCAAGGGACCCAGCTTGCAGGGGGGGAAAAGGGGGGGGCATTAAAGGCTGAAAACCAAAATTAAAATTTTTTTTCTTGGGGCCCTGAAAAAACCCTTATTTCAATTTTTTGGAGTTTTTTTTTCATAAAGGGGGAAAAAAAAAAAATTTAAAAGGGCATGAAAAAAATGGGGGAAAAAAAAGGGGGAATTTTAAAAAAAACCTTTTTAAATTTTTTATTTAAATTTTTTAAAATTTTTGGGGGGTTTTTTTGGTATTTTATGTATGTTTTGAAAGGGGGAAAAAAAGGGGGGGGGAAAAGAAAAAAAAAAAAAGAAAAAAAAGAGGTTTTTGGGGGGCGGGTCCCCTTTTTAAAACCCGGGCCCCCTTTTTCCCCCCCCGGGCTCCAAAACCTTTTAATTCCCCCAATTAAAAAAAGGGGGAAAAAAATTTAAAAAATTTTAATAAAAAAAACCCCCTTTTGGGAAAAAGGGGCCTTTAGATACTCATAGGGAATTTTGTGTTTTTCAGGTTTTTTCCGAAAAAAAAAAAAAGGGGTCATTAAAAAAACATATTTATAAAAAAAAAGATTTTTCCCCGTCCCCCTGCAGTAAAATCTTCCCTGGAAAAAATGCAGCGGGTTTTTTCCCCTTTGGGGGGAGGGGTTCGGGGGTTTTTGGGGGGGCCCCTTTTCTGGGCTTTACATTTTTTCCTTTTAAAAATTGGAAAAAAGGTAAATCAAAAATTTGAAAAAATTTTTCCCCCCCCCTTTTTAATTTTCAAGGAAGGGGAAAAAAGAAGGGGCCAAACCCCCCCAAAATTTTGGGGGAAGTCGATTTGCCCGGTCGTTGGGGGGTTTATTTGGAGAGTTGGGGGGCTGCTTTTGGGGTTTTTTTTTTTTTTAAAAAAGGGGGGGGGGGGGGTTAAATCAAGTCTGGGGGTGCCCCTTTTAGGGGGCACCCGGGGTTTCAGCCCCATGGCCCCCTTTTAAAAAAACCCCCCCCCCCAAATAAATTTTTTTTTTCCCCTGGCGAAAAAATTTTTGAATTTTTTTCTTGTGTTTGGGCCTATTTGAGTCCGGGGGAAAAAAGGGGTTTTAAACCTACTCCCTGGGGGGGAAGAATTTAGGTGTGAGGGAAAATTTTAACTTTCACCCAAAAAAAATGCTTCTTTTCTTTATCAGGGGCTGGAAATTTTTTCCTTTTTTTTTTTTATAAAAGCTGCTTAAAAATTTTTTAATTTTAATTTAAAAGTGATGGAGATTTTTATTACAGAAAAATTTTGGGACCCCCACAAAATAATGAATGGGGAAATTAAAATAAAAGGGGAAAACCATTTAAAAATTTATGCAAAAAACAGGGTACTGTTAGGGATTTTTCCCGTTTGGAAGCCCCTTCTTAAAAATTTGAATTTTTAAAAAAAATTTTCATTATTAAAATGTTTTACCTTTTATTTTTAAGGAAAAAGGGAAATACGAAAATGATTTAAATTTTCCCTTCCAACCCAAAAAATTTTTGACAAATTATTTAAAATTTAAAAATTTGAGCCCAAAAGGGAAAAAAAGTTATAACTTTTATTGTAAATAATGTTTATGCCAAAAAAAAAACAAATAAAAAAAACCCCTGAAAAAACTGAGGAAAATAAACCTGAAAATTTTATCTATATATTTGGGGGCAAATTAAGGGTTTAGGGGAAAAAAAATTTGGGCCCTTTGGGTTTAAAAATCAAAAAAGGAGGGTTTGGGGGGGCTTTAAACGTGGGGGCACAAAAGGGCTTAGTGGGGATCAAGAAGAAATCCCCTTTTACCTTATTTTTGTACAAATTATACCCATAAAATGGGAAAGGGGGCCCGATTTTACTTATAAGGTCCCTTCTAGCAATTACAAGTTGTCTGATACCAGGTTGAGCAGAGGGTCAAACCAATTTTGAGGCAACTTCTTTGCTAGATTTTTACCCTTTGTTACAGGCCAACCCTTCTGAATATTCAAATACTAATTCCAATTTTTTCAGGTGTATAGAGAACGTATCCAGATGAATTCACTTTTAATCTCCCCATCAGAAAAAAACATAAGCCAAAAAAGAAAAACACTTAAGAGTTATTTTTCTCTTGGTCAAATTGTTCTGCTCTAAGCAAGAAATTAAAGTGAAATATGACCGGGACATGACTTTTAGGAGTACCATATACGTCCAAGCTCTTTTCCTTTTAAAAGGGGGCAGGGTTATTCAGATTTAATCTATTACAATATCCAAGAAACTCCATTTGTATAAAAGAGGACGAAATTCATCGGGGAACTCAGCTGGGGGAAGGGACAACTAGGAGTGATAATTAATTTCTAAAGTTTCCTTGGCCTTCAGTGGCATGGGGGATGGCAAATTCAAATGCATTGTACAGGAACCCATGCCCCAAACAAACAGTAATGTTAAATGTCTTCTTTATATTCTGGGACCCAATTCCATTGAATGAAACAAAACCCAAATGGGGACAGATGACAGAGGGGCTGTGTGGGAACTGGGGAAAAAGGCATACTCAGTAACAAAAACACAAAGGATCACAGTTGGTGACTGTTTTGGCAGAGAAATGTACGGTATTAAGGACAGGGCCCAATCTTGCTGATTTTTTCAAAAAGGGAAGGCTGGCAATCCCGGATTTTGTGTTTGTGTGTGGTCTGTTTTGTGTTGGTTGTGGGTTGTGTGTGTGTGGTTATAAAATCCAAGTTTCTAAATTTTGGGCTCAAAGGAGTTTTTTTTTTTTCCTGCACTGTGGGTGGGGCGCAAAACAGCACAACGGGGGGGCCACAATTTGGGAAAAAAACCTTCCAAATTTATATAAGGAAAAAACTGGGGACTTTCCTCCATTTTTTTTAGAACCACCCCCCACGGCTGCAACTTTACAGCATTTCACTTATCCACTTGATTTAAAAAAGTGGAAAGGACCAAGCCCCAATTCATCGGGGGGACGGGAGGACTAAAACCCCACAATTTGTAAAATAAACAACACTTCAAAAACTTAGGGGGACCCAAGGAAGATTACATTTTGAAAACTATTTATCCAAAGAGCTTCGGTTGTTTATTTCACTTACATATTTAAAAAATAAAGCTGATGATTAATTGGATTGTTTATCCATAGGAAGATAAAACCAATGCCAGGGCTCTTTTGCTTTTTCGAGTGGACCATTCCCTAAAAAAAATTAAAATAAACCCCGTTTTCAATGGGCTTTTTGGTAAAAAAAGCCTTATAAACTAATGCCATTACAAATTTTTCTTGATAAATTCCAAGTTTGAAGCAAAGGGAATATTATCCAAAAACTTCTGGGGGGGGTACCATTCCCCGCCATCCCTTGCAGGCCACAAGTGAGGGGAAGAAAGAAGAAAACCATCGCTAAACAAAAAAAAAGATATTTGCCCCACTGCTTTGGGCCAAGGCATTGAAAAAACTTTAGAACGGCTTGGCCCCTCAACTCTTGTTTCCTGTAAAAAAAAACCCATCTGGCACAAAAAGTGGGGGCCCAGCTGGCTTGGGCAATATGTTTCGTGATGGGCAGGCCCAAACTAACTTTCCAGCCCTTCCTATCATCCTTTTTGGTCTGGGTTGGCCTTTCTGCCACAGGGTGTGCATTTTCCCCTATGAAAAAACATCTAATGCTTAGTGAAAAAATCAATATTAAACAGGTTTAAAAAGTTAAACAGCTTCCAACCTGTTCACCCTTCCTTCCATTAGGTAACTTGGACAGCCAAAAAGGGGGATTGGGGGGACATTATTTAACCTGTTGTGCCTGGGTCTCCTCACGGAGGGGAAATGTGATGAGGGGATGTGCCGGAGGTTGTTCATTCAAAAAATGTCAGGCATTCAAATTGGTTAACAAAATCATTACGGGACCCAACCTGCTTTTCTGGGGGGAAAAATTATTGTGAAATCTCACTTTCCTTTTCCCTTTGTAGACAGGGGGTTATTTGCTTATTGGCTAAGAAGAAATTTACAAAACCCACCCATGGGACTTTTCAATTTACAGTTCAAGGGGCCTTACTATGGGATAATAGGGAGGAAAATTTCTGGGGGAATCGCCTATGGTGGGACAGTCCTTCAAGGGACTGGCAAAGCAGAAAAAGGGCCATGTAAGGATCGCTTGGGGAGGGAAGGGCCTCCCTGTGGGGGGACTAAGGGGGTTCTTACAACATTTTGGGCCAGGGGGACTTCCAAAGTTTCCATTTAGTTCGGACCCACTAGGGTTTTGGAGAAAAAAACGTTTTTCCCAACCTGGAAAAAACTCTATCAATTTCAACCAAGGCAGCAAGAATCTGATATTCAGGATAGATAAGAAGAAATAATAATGTGCAAAAAAAAAAAAGGGGGGGAGGCGGGTAGGGTCTTGAGGTAACCTTGGAAAAACCACGTGAAAAGAGCTTAAAAATGGCAAAAAAATTGGGTTTGATCTCTTAGAGGGCAGCACAGGCTGGGAGTTGCCTGGGAACCCAAAAAGGCCTATCCCAAAAGAATTTCAGGGGTCTTCACCTCTTTCTGTGGTCACATTGGTCTTGCACAGAAAAAACCACCCCTTCCTTCTCCGGTAAATGTCTCCCTGCGGTCACGTGGGACCAAAAACACCCTCGGGGCAGGAAGGGGAAAAATGTGGTCTTTCTGGGGGCTCACGGGGGGGGATTTTTAAAGGCCCAGTTTTTAATTTTCCAAAACTGCTTGATGGTTTTTTTTGTCCTACAACCTTGTAGCAAGCAAAGGATTTTAAAGCGCTAAAAAAGAGAGGCCACAAAAAACCCTTGAAGGGGACTGGAAGTGGGATGGGGCTCGGTCCCTGGGACACCCAAAAAAATTCAGCTTGCGGGACATTTCCCCAAGGATTAAAGGGCCATGGATCCTGACCCCACCAATTAAGTTGTTGGGACCAGGAGGTTAAACAAAATAAAAATTTAAGAGGGTGGGCCAGTTAAAACCGTGAATTTCAAATAACAGAAATAATTTTTTTCATTATCCAATCCCAATACTTTACAGGGGGGACACCAACCCAAACTTATACTAAAAAAAATTAATTTATTTAAGCTAAAAATTCAAAATTTAAAACCTGGGTTGTCCTATATTTTATTTGGGGGGCAACCCCCCCCCCCCCCCCCCCCCCCACACCACTATCAAAAGTTTCAGGAAAAAAAAAGTGTTGGGCTTTATAAGCCTAGTGTTTTTTTTTTTTTTTTTTTTTTTTTTGCATTGAAGAGAAAAGTTCATCAACCAAAGCAAGGGATAGGAATTTTGAAAAATAGATTACAAGGCTCTTAACTGGCCAGAAAAAATGCTAAACAAAAAAAATTTGCTAAGGATCCACCTTCTTCCTGAAACAACCTCTTTTCAGCTAAAATCTTTACTGATGCTCCCAAGGGATGCCAACATGAGGAGGGTCTTGCAGGAAAAACAGCAACACATTTTCGATGTGCTGGACCACCCTACCCTAGGGACCTAATGGATCAGAAGTCAAGATTTTTTTAACAGATGGGGGCCCCATAATTATAAATGAAGGGCGTTCTGTGTTAAGGGAGGGGCATAGTAGATAAAAGAGGCATTGAAAAAGGAAAAGATGAGGAAGTGGTAGGAAGGCTTGTGTGAATGTTTGAACATCAAAGTTTTCCTAGAACTGTAACTTGCATGTTGGATTTTCAACCCAGGGGGATTTTTAAAAAAAATTACTGAAGGCTGTCCACCCACCCCCCAGACATTCTGGGGGGGGGGGGGGGGGGGGGGATTTACTTATTTTGGCTGGGATACAGCCGGGGGGGCCATCCCGGGATTTGTAAAAAGCTTCCTCAGAAAGTTTCATAATGGTAAGGGAAAAAAAGGAGGGCGTGGGGGAAACCATTCTTCCAACAACCTAATATACCTCTTGTTTTCCTTAGGATGGGGGAGGAGCACTAAATTACGTTCGGTGGGAGTAGGAATGAACAATATGACCTTCCAAACCCTACTTTAAAAGGTTACAAAATTTAAAATGGACTTGTTAAAACCTGTCTTTTTTCCCTATGTTGGCTTGAAGATATTACAAAAACACCTTATGAAATGGGTTGATGTTGTTTCAAAGGACCCGTACAAACTCTGGTTCGGTTCTCTTAGGAGGTTATACATCCTTGTGGCCACGTTTTATGATTAGGAGAAGGGACCAGTCCAACCCAAGGAAACCCTTCCATAAACTCCCTGCCCTTGACATAATATTTAAATAAATAATGATTTACAACCAACCCATGGTAAAACTTTCCACGGACAAGCCACATTTTGTTTTGTATGACAGATGTCCAGTGCACAACAACTGCATGGACTAAAGGGGGAAGAGGCTGTGATGCCAACCTCCAGGGGACGAATTTTCACCAAAGAAGGACAAAAAAACAAAACCAGTTTCTGGACCCCTTGCTAATTTCAAATTGGTGAGGTCCAACAAGGGGGACAACGGAACCTTTCCTTACATATTACTAATAGCACACTGGTCCATGGAACTGTTTTAGGTCCTTCAAAAAACATTTAAATAAGTTTATCATCACCAAAGAGGGATTATTTCAGCCCTGATTCATGACAGAAGGAAGTGCAAAAGGAGGCATTTCTTTAGTGCCAAAAAAAGCCAATAGATCTAAATTTCCAAAGGAAAGGCATGCCTTGTGGGAAGGATATAAGGCTGTACCCCCCCAGCTGCTTGGAGGAATTCTGGAGAGGCCAAAGGAAAAGATACGAACTGTCAGGGAGACACCTTGCTGAGGTGTTTTCCAGGAACGTCAGTTTAGGGACGTATGTCCACAAGGGTCTGGAAACCAAATTTATCAAAAAGAGGGGCCCAAATTTACTGCCAGTCAGTATTGTATGAAATGTTGTTATTGGGTGAGTTTGATGGGGGGGATTCATTGTTGATGAAGGCAGGGGGGGTTCCCAGGCAATCCTGCCCAGGTAGTGGTTGGGAGAGGTTAAAACCCCAGAAATGACAATTACAAAGAACAAAAGGGGTAACAAATTCTGTCAGCAGCCACTAAAGTTTTATCACCATGGTAGGCCAGGAAAAGGGAGGGAATTTTACTGTCTGGGTAGGTATTTTCAGGCCCACAAAAACACTTTTCTCTCCTTTCCTTATATTTTGGGGAAAACACTTTGGGAAATGTTAAATTACTTTTTTGGAAAAAAACATTAACATTTCTTCAGGGACTTCTGCTTTTAAGGCCTTCTTACTTGCTTAATTGGATTTCATTTCATAAAAACACCCTTCATTAAAGGACCTTTAAGGATCACTAAAATTTATAGACTCTTTTTTAAATATTTTCTAAGTTTTTGGAAAATTTTAATAGGGGGGCAAACATGGGTCAGATTGTTTTTTGAGGAGATTACATTAAACCTTGTCCCTGGGGAACATGATAAAAATATTTAGGGAAAACATATGTTTAAAACTTTAAGTTCATCAAAAGGAGGAGCAAGCCTCTTTCCTTTAAGAGAACTAAATATGTGGAAATTCCGTATTTACAATAACAAGTGGAAAAACATTTACCTTTTAGGGCAAGGATTCTTTTGCTTTACGGGTCTCTCCAATAGTGTCTTTTATTTAACCAAAGTTCCCTTAGGTTATTATTTGGCAAAATGCTTGAATTGCCAGATTTGATACATCAATAAATAACAAATATCAGCGTTGGAAGATGTATGGTTCCAAGTGGGGGGGGACAAACCATTATATTGTAATAGTGAATGAAGCAATTAAAAATTTCCATTCAGAGGTACCAAAAATTAACTCCAAAAATAACTTATGTGGTATTTACTGTTTTCTCAGGGGACATTTTACACTTATTTTCTTGTTAAACACGAAAACACTGGAACGTAAGGAAGTGCTCACAAGCCTTTTTACACTTCGGGATTTAGAATAGGCAATTTCCTTTACAAGTTACCTTTGATTTCTCCCCAAGAGATCCAAAAAAAGAGTTTAATTAGCGATTCCCCCCTTTTTAAAATCAATGGGAATTGGCCATTTTACATACTTAGTGAAACTTGGTATGCATTTTTTTTCATTCCATTTTGTCCAAAAACTTAACTAGGGCCACCTAGGGGCATGGGCCTCAGGCGCTTGCTGGGGAAGAACCGTAGTTTTGAGCCAAAACAGATTATAAGGGCCTTTTTTTCTGGCCTCAAAGATTATTACAGTTTAGTGAAGGGGAGGCCCAAGACATTAAAGTAACAAATTACTAAACAAATCATTCAAAGTTGTTCTGGGAAAAGATAGGCCACAGGGGTGCCATGAAAACATGTAGGTAGGGGAACCCATCAGACTTAGGGCCCTAGGGATCAGGGAAAAGGGGGAGTTCCCAGGAGGGAGGTTGGTCACATTTGAAGGTAAAACAACAAACAAGTCTTAGTGAAAAACAGCTTTCCCCAATTTGTTAATGACAATCATGCTAAAGTGCTTTAAAAGTGTTGTGGTAAGGGCTTTATTTAAGCTTGCCATGATGATCTATTCAATTTAGGACTGTGATATCCCATTTTTGTAACATGGGGAACTGGAGGACTTAGGGGAAAAAGGGCCCAAGTAGGTTTGGTTCAAAGGTAAGGCCCACATTCTAGGAATGTAGCAGGAGTCTTCAATGGAACAAACCCAGATGCTGGGGACTCCAGAGGGGGGGGGGGGGGGGGGGGGTATGATATTATGTATCAAGTGCTTAGCCATTTACGCAACCAGGCCTCTCCAGAGAAAGGATGGAGGACCAAGTGAATATGTAAAGGGAGGGGAAAAAAGGAGGTGTTCCACGATGAGGGATTAAACTTGATCTCAAGTGACTAAGAGGGGTAGGTTGTTAAACCAAACAAAAACTTGTGGCATTTGGGGCCTTAAAAAAAAAAAAAAAAAAACAAACCACCCTAAACTGGAAAAAACAAACTTTAATCACAAGTAAAACCAATTTTCCCAAAACACAGGAACTCTAATTTCGTAAAACAGAAAAGATGCTCCCATTCCAGATAAAATTATTTCAAAGTCTGTCACCTAGTGGGGCAGGGGCAGGCGTGGGATAGTTACAGGGAGTGGGGGAAAAAACTGCAGGCCTTAAGGCCCACCCTGGTTGGCCCTTTTGGGTGACTGAAACTCTACAAAATTTTTACGACACAATTTCCTTTTTGTTTTTTTATTAAAACATTTTTTGTTTGGTCATTTATATTTTTAATTTTATTTTTTTAAAAATTTGGAACGTATGTATTATTTTAAAAATCCCAAAGTACTAAAATAAAAAAATTTTAATGAAATATCCTCCCAGATTGGGAACTGGGCCCACCCACAAATTAGGGGGAAAACATAGGTAAAAAACCACGCGAGGGCTAATTGGATGGCTGGCCTAATACCCACTGGATTTTAGTTCTAAAATTTTAACCCGCCTTGACTGGCGGCCACTTACCACCCCCCACGAGGCCTGGTTTGGCGAGAGTTTAACGGGGGGGCGGTCGAGTATGGGACAAAATCTGTTGTTTTCAGCTTTTTTGAACCAGTGTGGTGCACTGTGCCTGTTTGTCTGTTTGAAGTAAGGAATTTTGGGGATAAGTTGCACATGCCTCAAACAGATTTTTTAATTCCTTGTTCTGCTTAAACAGCCCCATGGATGTGAAAAAGGAAGGACCAAAAGAATGCTGAAGGGGGGAAGGAAAGAAAATAGGATTTTTTTTTAATGGAGGGGGAATTGGGGAATTACATTAATTATCTTGTTTCTGGCAGAAGATGGTTAGCTTGGCTTTGTGATTTACTGCATATCAACATTAAAGAAAATTTCAAAATGGTTCACAGCCATTTACCACTCCCTACAGGACCAAAAAAATATTTTCTAAATTTAGAGGGAAGAGGCATAAAGGTGTATTGCAGAAAGAAAAATTAAAAGATGAAAAGCAAAAGCAAAAAAAAGTGGACAAATTCTTTTCCAAAGGCAGCAATATTACCTGGAAATAATGAACTTGGAGGCAAACTTATACAGTGGCTTATTTACCACGGAAAAAAGGAGAAGCCATTCAGTGATAAACCCAGAAGACAAATTGTGAAAAGAAAGGCCATTGTGCCCGAAGTTGAGGGATGCTTAGGGACTCCAATTACAAACGTTTTCCAAAACGGTACTTAACTGGCCTCTTTCAAGGGAACATTTTAACTGGATCAAAGCAGGCATTTGGATTGACTTCAAAACACTTAACAGAAAACCAAAACCCAAAACGTTCAATGCAAAATACTTCAAAAAGGGGGAAAATATATATTCATTCCAATTTGCTTGGGAGAATTTCAAACTGGTACTTTACGAACCTACAAGTGCAGGTTTTAACCTTCATTTGGCGGGTTCATAAACAGAAGATTTTCTTTGCTAACAAAGGAGTGTCTAACTTGGTTGGGGGCACTCTTGATACAGGAAAACATGGGAGGAATAGGGGGATATCTTCAACAACTTCCAAGGGATAAATTGTCATGAAGTTGGACTGAACTGGGTAAATTTAGTGAGGGCATGTTACAGACGTTTGCCCCACCTTTCCATGATAGTGAAATAAAACTGAAGGGCTTATTGCCAACAGGTTTTCACTAAAGTACTAAACAGATCCAGATGCCTCCTCATTTCCTTTCCATGTATCTTTTGCAATTCAGGCAAGAAAAAAATCTGCTGTGCCTTAAAGCCAATATTTTTAAGTTGGCACCTTTGCATGCCAAAACAAAGTTATAAGTATTGTGGTGAAACTATATTCATGCAAAAGGCAAAAGCAGGGCCAGATTCAGGGTTTGTCATAACATTGGGGGGGGGGGCTAAAGTTTTGAATGGATGAGGTGTTCAGTAATGGGATTTTGCCTTATCCATTTTCTAAAGTGTGTTGGGGGCTATCCCACAGGGGTTAAGGTGTTAGCCAAAAAATTTTAAATTTTTCATCTTAGAGGTGGGGACAGATAGCTTTTACATTTTATGAAGAAAAGAATCGCAACTTACTGAAAGAAGGATGTGCTAGAGGGAAATACAAACGCATTTCCTGTGTGATAGCAGTCAAAATCAAAACACTTGAATATTTTCTTGCAAGGCGCTAAAACAAATTCTATTCTATGATAACAGTAAGCAAAAAAAAAATGTAAGCATTTTTCCAAAAAAAACCTATCTTTTTTCCCCCACAAAAAAAAACAACTTCTTTCAAAAGGGAAATTTCGGATTGGAAATCTTTTCCCCCAAGTAGCAAAGGGTTCATGATGAACAGGTGGGGGGGAACCATTAAGTGACATCATTTTTAAAGATACGCAGCTGTCATAGGGACCCTATTAAACTTGCTGAATGCACAATGAAGGTTCACTTTTGTGTGAAAACTTTGAGAAGGAATCATGACCCATCCCCACACTTCCAAATTAGAATTTTCGGCCCTCACCTAGGTGGGTATACCCAAACGGGACCTAAAAGGGAGAAACTACAGGGGATAGAATCGATTCGTTGCTTCTCAGTAGATTTCCATTTTAAAGTCCATTGTTTGATGCAAGGAAATAATCCAAATTGTTTGAAAATATGGAAAACTAACCAGGTTTAAAAAATACCCCACGCCTTTAGCAAAACATTGCCCGAAAAAAAAATGGCCTTTCTCTTTTGCACACCACTTTACTGTTTCGCAATCTGACATTCTTCATCCAAACCCACAATCAAACATGCCCTTAAGGTCACAAAATGGACCTGTTAAACGCCCATCTAGAGGATCAACTGAAAACTGGGGGACCTCCATGCCTGGCAAACCAAAAACCATTCAAGTTGTTTTCCCAAACAAAAAAGGCAGGGGGGGGACATGATTAAGTCATTAAAAGGTTTTTTTGACGGGTTTTAACTTTAAATTAGCAACATAGTTTCATTTGAAAAAATTTAAGTACATAGTAGCATTTTTACGCCAAAATTAAAAATGGACATAGTTAAAGTACTATCTAATTGAGTTTTTCGAATGTGGCCCTTATTTGTTTACAAAGCTAAAATTAACGGCAGCCTTCCAACAGAAAGTTTCCTCACCACCCCTTTGGGCTAGTATGTTTCGAAAAAAACAGGTGGGTGTTTACCCAAAGTGATTAGGGTTGGGGATGCTGGACTACATCAAATTTTTGGTTGTTTTTTACTTGTGTGCACTCCCCAAATTGTGTTTCCTAACAAAAATTTAAAAACATTGAAAACAAACTAAAAGCCCCATATTTTTTGTTAAAGACCCAAGGGCCAGCCAAACAAACTTTCTTTTCAAAAAACCAAATTGGGGAACTCTCTCCACACATCACAAGAAAAAGTTTGTGTTGAACAATTTCACAAAGCCTTCAGAGTAGACGAACAAGGACCCTTGTGTTTTTTACCATCTTTCTATGATTTTGGGGCCAAATATAACTTGGGGGCCACACAGAATATTGAGTGAGATTATTAAATCATGGACCTAATGAAATATGTTTTTATTTACAAGGGCATTGAAGAGTTTGTCATTTCTACTGGATAAAAGGAACCCCAATTAGTTGGAAGGTACTGTCAGGAAAATAAAAGGGGGGAATATTTGCAAAGGGTACCTGGAAAAGTAGAGGGGGCTCCATAAGTAGCAACTTAGGGTGCTTGTGAATTGTGCCCAAAATTTGGGGGCTCTTCCATTTTTTAAAATGTACACCAATATATCGTTAAGAGTGGGTATTTCTTTCTGCAAAAGTTAAAAAAATAACATAACTGATATTAAACAATTTGCAGGACTAAATTTATAAAAAAACTGGGGCTTACGGTGCTAAATCCCCACCTAAAGGGAAAGTCAGTTTAAATGTGGTTGTGGTGTGGTTGTGGTAAAACCTGGCAGCGGGGGGCCAAGGAAAAAAATGGATTTATACACAAGGTGTTTGGAATCTGTGTTTTCCCTTTACAAAAATCCCAAACCAAAACGCCCCTTCATTTAGGGATAAGCCTTCCTTTTTAGTTCAACCAAGGCGGTTTTTCTTGCAAAACAGGGAAGCAATCACCCAGATTTCCCTATCTCTGGAAAAATTAGCAAAAACTTTCAGGTTTTTAGCCTTCATTAAAACTCCCGAAATGTTAAACAATGGAAGAACTTGAACAGGGTTGAAAACTTGAAGGTAAACTAGGTTTGTACTGAGGTCTTGCTCAGGGCTTAGGCCACAAGTATTATTGTGGGTATTGGTTTTAGACACGGCTTTAATGCCTTTCTGTTTCTGGCAAGGAACAGAAAACTCCCAAATTGAAGGACATTTTGTGGTTGTGGAGCACAAAAACTAAAACAGGTTTCAGGGAAGTTATTGTAGGCTCATGAGGGCTTGGGGGGGGACCCCAGGGCTTTAAAAAATGACCTTGGACCAGGGGGAACTCTTTTCGCCCCATCTCTATTTAATCAGCCTTTTGGCTTTGTTGATTCTATTTTCCAAAGCCAGACTTGTCCCCTCATGGAACTCCAATTTTATGGCCGCTGGAGCTCGGGGTTTAAAAAAGGTCAAATACAAAGCCTAATTTATTAGGGCTGCTGGGGGGGCACTCTAGGCAGAAAAAGACCAAAGGGCCTAGGTGGGGCCTAAAATAAAACAAGAACATTTATTTTTTCCTCATGGGGTTTTCTGGGGGAGGCTGGAAAGGTTCACAGAGCAAAATTTGGTTTCTGGTGAGAACTTCTCCCCTTGGATTGCAGATCGCTACCCTCTTGGCCTGTGTTTATAACAACCCATGGGGCCTTTCCTTTGTGGTGTTTACACAAGGAGGTGTGGTGGGGGAAGGGGGACAGAAATCTATCCCTGTTTTGTCTTCTTCAAGCTTTTTGTAGGGGAATTACTAGGGCCCTTATCAAAACTAGGGCTCACCTTAAAGGCCATCAGTTTAAACCTTTCAAAGGCCCTATCTCCAAATTGGGGAGTCTTAGGGGGCTTTCAAAACATATTTTGAGGTTTGGGGTGGGGGGGGGTGGGGGGGGGGGACCCCACACCAATTGTCGGTTGTCCCCATTCAAAAACAGAGGAGTTAACAAAATTCGTCCTTTTTCCCAGGCTAGGAGGTTTTCCAAGTGAGAAAAATTCTTTCACTTTATATCATGTGGCCTTGGACTTCAGTCACATTTTGCCCCATTCTTTGGAACCCAAATTAACTGTTAAACCAGGGGTTGAGGGATATTCCCCCCCTACGAGATGAAGGGTTAGGATCAGGAATCCACATGGCTGAAAAACAGAGGGGGGAAACGGATGAACTTTTCCCCAAAAGGGAATAATCAGATGGGCTTTGGGACAGGGAAAAGGGGGAAGGAATTGGGGCTTGCGGGGAAGTTAAACTAATAAAACAATATTTGTGGATTGGTTTGGCACCCTTGTTTGCCACCTGAGTGAAGACTGTAACTATTTACAGGGGAAAAAGGAGGATAGCAATAAGGGGCTCAATTAAGAGTTGGAAGCTGGGGGGGGGGGCTTCTTACATTTGCAGAATCCAGGGCGAGGGGGGGGGGGGACTGCAGGGGGGGGAACGGGGTTTTCATTTACAATTAATTACTATAAAAACACATCAACTCCACCTTTGGTGGTCATTTACTCATTGTTGGATGACCCTTAATTATCACAGTTGCAGTTGGTTGACAACAAATTTCCAATTTCCCTGAATCTCTTCTTTCCAGATGGGGGGCCTCCTCTGTTCTTTTGCTGGGACCTTATTTCTTTCCTCGATTCCGTGGAGTAAGGCCATAACCACATCTCCAAAAGTCCTACTTTTTTCTCTCTCCACAAGCCTTCCTTTTTTCTTGATCTCAGGACATTCTCAAGGGTTCCCAGTGGGGGACCCACAACCTTGAGTATAAACTCCAGAAAACTTATCTCACCAGGCTTTCATTCCTGTTGGAATACTTGGGAACCTTTAATTTAGTAAATCAATTTTCTTATTTGTGGACCTTCCTGTGCTCAGAGTCCCTGAAAGCTTGTTTCCACTTGACCCACAACCCCAAGACCTAAGCTTGTCAGCTATAATTTAATAATTGTGGAAAAAGAAACAAAAAGGTTCTGAAAGCCCATTCCTTCCAGGTAAGCGATTACTATTTGGTAAGGTCTCTTCCTAAATTCTAAGAGACCTTACAGTACAGGAGATATTTCATCTTTAGTAAAACCCCACAAAACACCAATCATTCAATAAGTTCGTGTCAAAAATATAACAGCTTTCAAAAACAATGGTCTCCTTTTCCCCTTTCTACAGCCATTTCGACAAAAAACTAAAAATCCCCCCTCATTTCTTGACTAGAAACAGTCAACAATTGCAAGGAAACCCCGATGCAACCAAGTTCCACTATATTTCAGTCCTATCCAAGTTATGAACAAAACAACTAGATATTTATCATGAAATGTGTAATGGTGGGTGTGTGTGTGGGTGGTTTGTTTCCCCCAGCATCTTTAAAAAAACTTCCCCGTTTCCCCCTGTGCCTTGGTGCAATCCACCTTTACTGTTTGAGGAGGGGAACAGGGTTCTCCAACCTCTCCTTACTGGTAAACGGACCAGAAAAAACACGGGACCCAAGATAATGTTTTTTTTTCTGCACTTGTGTATTTTAGGGCACTGGATGTGGACAGCAAAATCTGGGTATTGGGGCATTCTGCATCTGGAATCAGAAAACTTTATAAAGTTATACTAAGAAGCAGAGGGGGCCAATCTAGACATTTAATTTACCTTGTGAACAATCTAAAGGCGGGTCCAGTGGTGGTTACATGGCAGCCACCCTATCCAGGACTAATTGCTAAAGGAACGAACATAATTTGATACGGATAGCTTCTATGGGGACACTTTCTGCCCAATTGATGGGTTCCCCTTCCCTGTTGAACTTTTGCCACTCCTCCTTAGCTCTGCCATTACTTCAAGGTGTCCCTGCTTTGAAGTGGGCCCACCTTTGGCACTGTGACGTTTTTAAAAGCAACGTCCAGGGGGGGGGGGAACAAAAACCCAGGAAAGGGTTCCTCCTTTTCACAACAATTCCTTTAGTGTGGGGGCAACATACTTACTTCATAGGCACTTTAATATTACAGTCCTGGAAAAGGTTAATTTTCATTATTTTATAATATATTTTATATGTATATTATATAGATGTTAAAAAATTTCCCCCCCTTACCCTACTTTGTGAGCATTTGCCCAAGGACAATAGTCGGGTTTTTACCATATCTCTGGGGAAATTTCTTTCCCCACTGTGCCTAAATACAATTGTGTTTCACTCAATTACAAACAGCTAAAAAAAATATATGCTGTATTATTTACAAAACAATAGGGGGGGGGGAATGGACAGACCACCATTAAAGATAATGGGGGGGTTCACCTTTCCACTATTGTAACAAAAGAGGAAACAAAACCGGAAGTTCAGATAGGTGAACTTCCAAAACTACCAGGGCCAGGGTGCCCCCACACAAAATGGGGGCCTGCGCTGGGGAACAGGTGTCTTCCTTGGATCCCCCTGTTAAGGACTTTTTGTTAAATTGATAGGCAAAAAACACGGAAATTGTTGTTTCATTTATCCCAGAACCATGGTGGTGGGATTACAAAATGAATGACGCCATATGGCTTCAATGGAAAAGCACCCCAGATGCATCTATTAGGGGCTTTTACTGTGGAGGGCAAACTGAAGGTCATTCATTGTTGCCAGTTTTAAAACCCAGATCACAAAAAAAACTTTCATTTGTGGTCTGTGCCTAGCTCAGTGACGGAAACAGAAAGTTCTGCAAAAGGGAAAACTGGAGATTGGAGGGGGAAAGCAAGGAGAGTGCGGTGCATTCCCAAGATATAAAAAAGGCTCAGTGGGGGGAGGACTCCAAAAACTCTGCCCCAAACCGGGTAAGAAGAAGTTGGGAGGGACATAAAAATACCGGGACTAAGGGATTTTGCAAGACAGGAAAAATTCCACCCTCCTGTGACTTTTCATTGGTTATTGGTGGAGGGCCCCAACAACCCCGGTGAAGTCGGGGCGTGAGGGAAAGAAGAATAAAAAGGCAAGAAAATGGAGGGGGGGGGGGGGGGGGGGGGGAACAGTGAGTGTTAACACCTTTCTTTGTTCCGGATATTTTTTTGTTATTAAAAAGAGTAAAACAAAACAAAATGCCGCGGGTAGCTGGTCAAGGAGGGCTATTGATTATTTTTTTCGAATGGAAAATTTCATTACAAGGGCCATTTGTTTTACCTGCGATAGAGAAAGATCCAAAATAGGATATGAAAAAAACTGGTAAAAATTTTTTTTTTTTTAATAAGGGAAGTTAAACGGGGATCAGTCCTTCAAAGTAGGCAAGAATTTTTTGCAATAACTGGAATAGGGGCATGTTCAGGTTTACCACAAACATTATTATTTAAAGCACATGGCCACCCACAAAGAGTTTTCGGACTCAGGATTCAGGGGGGGGACTTTGCTTAGTTCAAATTCCAATTGTTCTTTACCACTTGGGACAAGACAACTTTTCTTCTGCGGCTTTTTGTTTTTCTCTCTAAAAATAGAAAGCGCGTAAAATATTATCTACCTTCCTTAAGGCTTGGTTTGTGGGCTTAAAATGAGGGGATTAAATCCTGTAAAAAATTTTTTCAGTGACATGATGAGGGGCTCAAAGTTGGGCAACCAACGCCATTGGTGATAAAACTGGTCATTTCATGTCCGTAAGGCACGGGGTCCCCAAAACCTATGGTTTTGGAGGTTGGATTAATTATTTCATTATACATTACAATGTAAAAAATAATAGGGAATAAAGTGCCAAACACACTAAAATTGTAATGCCCCGCATTGAATCATCCAAAACACCCACCACCCTCCCCCGTGGGGGGGAAAAAATTGTTCTTCCATGAAAATACGGTCCCTGGTGCCACAAAAACGTTGCGGGACCCGGGCCTGCAGTGGTAAAACTGTGATTCACGTCATACGATGCCCTTTTAAGGGGCCCCCACCGTTCACAACTGAACTCAGTTACCGGGGCCATACGGACACAAAAATTTTACCCCAGCGGGGACAGGGCCGTCAGAGGGGCACCGCTGGGGCCAAAAGGGGCCACCGGGTACGGGAAAGGTGTATGAGTTACGGGGCCCAACAGTGGTGGTGGACCCCCTGCCACCACCCGCCCAGCTTAGCGCCCCACTCTGTCCCTGCCAGAAGGCACTTCGTAAAAAAAAGAAAAAAATAAAAAACACGGCCAAAACAAAGGCAAGGAAAACCCCCCAAAACAAGGCAAGCTATAAATTGCACAAACAACCTAAAAAAAAACCCACCACAGGGAAAAAAACCATCCCCGGACCAAATTAACGAAAAACCCCAGGGGGGCTTAAAAATCTGCAGCCTGCGGGCCGAAGCCAAGGCTCGCCCACTGTGCCACCTGCGCAGCAGTTCTCGGGGGGGTGGGGGGGGGCCTCGGGGCCATACCGCTCTGCGGGATTGGTTGTCTTTACGAACGGCAGTTTGGGCGGAACCGTTCAGTGAGATGTGGGAGGTTCTTCGGCGGGAAAACCTGCATTTCAAAAAAAAGCCCCTGGAGCTTTCCCCGAGAGCTACAGCTGAGTGGAAAATGAAGACGGGCATCCGGTGGTAGAGTGGGAGTTACTGTTTTTCCCAGCCTAATTCTGGGGGAGGGGGGCCCGCTCTTGGAAAATTACTACAGGGCAGACGCCCAAAGGCCCTGCAGCAAGGCAGGGGGGACCGGTGTGGAGAGAAGGTAGGGGGGGGTTAAGGGGGCTTGGGGGGGGAGGGGTGGGTTTTGGAGGAGAAGCCGGTGGGGGATAGTGGAGAGGGTGCCGGCGGGCGGGCGCCCTAAGGAACAAAAAATTCGGGGGCAGGGGGGTGTCTCGGGCCGGAGGCCCTTTAGCTGAAAACACTCTTCTTCCCGGGAAACCATGAAGTTTCTTAACAAAAACTGGGTTCGAGCGGACTTTCAGCCTTCCGGGTTGGGGGGACCCGGCCCTCCGCCCCTCGGGGGTTTCTGGATTTAAATACTGGGAAGGGCCCACGTCCGCTACCTGGGCCTTCAAAATGATTAAAACCCAGGCGGGGCCAGCTGGGATCTGCGGACGCCCCCGGAGGTACGGGTGGTAGGCACGAAGCCCCCAATCGTGGCGCCCCCCGGGATGACAGATTATGGCTGCAAATGTTAAAAATACACACTGGGATTTCAAAGATGGGTTTACCACCGGAAGGGGGAAGTAACCTATCTCATTAAAATTTTAATAAAGGGGACTAATCTGTTAAAAATGGTAATATTTGGATGGTTTTCATTTGGCGTTAATAAAAATATTAAAAAAATAATTTTTCCACCCTGGTGTTGCTTTTTTTAAAAAACTGGTAAAAAATGTGGCTCCTAGGGAAAAAAATTTTTCAAAATCACATAAAAATGTTTTTCCCGGTTATGTTCTGGTTGGGGACCAGCACTCCCTCAGCCCGTGTGTCTAGGTGATCTGCCCCCTAATGCTTTTCATTTCCAACCTATCTGATGTAATCTTACTCAACATTTTACTAATAGGTGGGGTTGGTTATTGTCCCTATTTGAAAAGGATGAGGCACACCAAGCATTAAATAAACTTCCAAGGTCCATTTTGCAAGCCCAAGTGAAGTAAGTGGAGGGGTGGGTAAGGAAAACTCCAGGCAGCTTGATTCCCAGGAGGCTTTTCCAGTTCTTGACTTAAAAAATGGCCCGTTTGTGTTATGATGTTTTTTGGACTGTGGTGGGGCCAAGGGCAGGAAAAGTGGTTGCGGAGCACAGGCTTTGCAGGCTGGCTTCTGGTTACTAATCTTCACTTAGGGGGACACTGACTAGTTGTTAACCTTGCCACAAAGTTTATGTAAACCTTCCCCCCCCCCCCCCCCCCCCCCCCTTTGTGGCCTCAGGGACGGCATATGTGTAAAAAGAAGCAAAGGAACCTTCTAACCTCGTTGGGGTTTGTGGAGGTGGATTGGAATAAGGATGTTATTTAACCACAACACCAAACCACAATGTACTGGGCACAACCTTAGCGGTAAGTTATTATTTCGAAGTGGGCTTTTACTGCTAGGGTTGAATAAGTTTGAACTCTTGCCATTTCCATTAAGATCTCTGCTGAAAAAGTTCACCTCCTCACAGGGAACAAGTCGTTTTTCTTGTCCATATTTCACCCTAACCAACCCCCCTCCCCCAGTGGGGGGGGGGACAGCCTGACCCCCCTTTCCTTGTGAGGTTCACGGATAGGCCAACACATACAAGAGCTTCCTTCACCTCTTGAAAAATTAAATCACGCTATTACTGTTAAAACTGGTACCGTTTGCATGCAAACTGCCTGGTATAATAGGGGGGACTTTGTTAAAGAGTCACAAGAAAGACTTAGGGCCCCAATATTGTTTTGGGTTTACCATTGTATATCATAACCTCAGCAATTCCTGTAAAAGGTGTTCTGGGAAACCCATTAATTGGGGAAATTCCAAGCAAAATCTTTTTTAAAAAGAATGAGAGCTAATTTTTTGGCTTCTATAGATTATGCCTGGGGCTGGAATATCTTGAGGGCAAACACAATTTTTGTTTTTGGGGAAAGAGAGGACCATAACATAACTTACAAACATTCAGGCTTCATCAAAGGAAAATTAGAGTTAAGTAAAGGTATTGAAGCCCCGTAGTTTGATAACACGGGTAACAAATCCTCAAAACAAAGTTAATCAAAAACGTTTACAGTGCAACAAATTAGCGACACTGGGCCCTTTCACCATGTTTACAGGCTTTGAAAAAAGGGTCTTGCCAACTTAAGAGTTGGTACAAAAAAATGCCAGCCTGAGATAAAAACCTAGGGATGTACCCATTTTTTCTTCTCTTAAAAACTCTGTATCTTCCCATTCCTCGGCTTCCTTTTCTCAGTTAAAGGGGGACCTTGGCTTCCCAATTCATTATAAATCGAAGGCAAGTTAAGAAGCCACTTTACACCAGGAGTCCCACCCCAACTGTACCTACTTAATCATCATTTTGTACTCATGTTTTTTTGCGTTTCCTTTTACTTTAGATTTAAAATTACACAATTGCTCCTATTCCAAAACCCCAAGTAGTGGCCTTCTACCAAATTGACCTCATCCTCGTTATTCCGAGGGCAAAATCTCACTTTTAGCAGTTCTGCCCAAGGTTTGTTCCTCAGTTTTTCTTTTCTTCTGGGATTTAATTCCACATGGGCTACATAAAAAACCAAAAACACTTTGTTTCCCTACTTGGCTATGCCAGCCTACTGCTACCACTTATCTGCTTCCTTCCTTTGCAGCAAAACTGTACTTTGCTATTGGTCCCCCCCTACCATTTCTCTCTTCAAACAAACCATTTACAGTCAGGGTGCTTTAACCCCTACCTGTATATCAAAAAAAAAAGAACGTTTTTGCTTTATGGTTCACCCAATGACCGCCGTGAATTTTCAAATCCAATGGGGGCCCAATTTTCTGTCTTACCTTATGGACTTTTAGGCAGCAAGGCATGTGGGGGCATGATTTGTTTCACTCCTACCCTCATTAAAATATGCTTTGTTTTCCCATTGCTTTTTAAGGGGGGGACAACACCTTAATTATTGATTTTCCTCCTTACCTAACTGGGTCAACTGCTTAAATTATAGGTTGTGCGTTTCTTCTTCCCACAAACTTCATGGACAGGGTCGTCAATCCTTTGTCCTTTTCTTCTTTAGTTATGCTCCATCTTGTAGTGAAGTGATTATCAAGTTCTCCAAGGGGGGGGAATTTTAAAAGCTCAATTAACTTTCCCCCTAATGTGTTATCCTTCCAGTGGGCCCCGAATCCGCTTCTTAACTTCATATACCAAAACTTGCTTAACTGACATTTTTACGTGCTCAAAACTTGAATTCCTGGTTTTTTCTCCAAAAACATTTCATTAAAGTTCAACATGGCTTAACAGATGATGGGGCCAACTCTGTTTGTAACTCGTGCTTTTCCCCTTTCCAGGCCCAAGAAGCCTTGGGGGCATTTTTTTGGGACATTTTTCTTTCTTAAAAAACATCCCACCATTCCATTCTGTCACCGGAAAAATTTCCATATTGGGACTCTACCTTCAAAATTATAATGTAGGGGAATGCTGGGAAACATTTCATCAACTGGCCTCCTATGCTTTAACCAACCACTTTAGTTCTGGAGCCATTTGTCTCCACATGGTCTTTTCTCTTTACAAAACAACCTTGTTTCCCCTCTTTAAATAAACTATTAAAATTAGCAGCAAAATGATCCCTTGTTTTAAAAAATTGTTCAGAAACTCCTCTATTCTCTAGGGGGACTTTGGGAATGACTTTCCATTTTAGCGCCCCAGGAGTAGAAGCCAAGGATTCTTTTATCAAAATGGGGCATGATTTGGCCTACGTTTCACTATTATCTGTTTTTTTGATCTTACAAAATCTATCTTGGTTCAATCCTGGGGCTTCCTTCTGGGCTTAGGGGGGCTTTTTCCCTCGGCCTGGGGAATGTTCTTCCCCTAAAGGAGCCTGCCATGGCTAAATTCATCTTATCTTCTGCTCCTAGTTACCACCAGCCAACTTTCTTTTCTTTGTCACGCTCCCTTTTCATTCCTGGTGTGTTTTTTTTTTTTTTCCACTTGTTCCCCTTTTCTAATGTATTTTATTTATATTCTTTACGTATGTGTTTTCCCCTGGTGGAAAATTTGTAAGTTTTCATGGGGAGGCAGGGAGCTTTTTGTCCAGTTTTGTTTTCCCTAATAAAAATCTGGAGTGCTCAAGGACAGGAGGCTCTATGCTTAAGCACATAAGGCATTCAGGAAATACCTTGTTTAATGCTGGCACTACATTGATTGAGGGGGGGGGGGGGGGGGCCCATGGGGGGGACATTTGGAATGAGGACCACCTGGTGGCTTTGAAGGCCACAAGGTGGCGTTTGAAGTTCTGGGCTTAAAGAGGGCTGGGGCCCCCACGTAGGACAAAAAGGAGTAAGGTTGTGAGTTAAAGGTGGAAGGTTTTCTGTATATAAATGTGTTCCTAATGTTTCCTTGCTTTGAAAATCTAGAACAAAAAAACATGTCCTTACTTGCTCCTGAATATGGGTTCTAATTTTGCATGGCATGGCTTTCTTTATGAAATAACCCTAGTAAATACTAGTGAGTTCCTCTTTTCAAAGGAAAGCAAGAATTTTAATATTATGTTTCAAGAGAAAATTAACACTAATTGTGCAAAAAATTTGCCAGATTAGGTATTCCTTGGCTTCACCTTATGGAATAAACCGTATTTCAATGCTTGCCTTTCTGGTAAATTTTGGGAAGTAGCAGTTCGGAGTTGGGCTAATATACGTTTCTTGGATTTTTTTAATTATACTTTCGATTTATTCAAGGGAAGAGCCAGTACAATTATGAAGACCCCACAACCCTACCTTAACATTTAAGCCTCGGCTTGCACAAACAACAAAAACTGGAACTTTTGAGTGTTCCTAAAGGTGAATTTTGTTAGAAAGGCAAGGATAAAGGCATTATTTTTTACTTCTTGTTGATTTGTTCTCAAAAATCAAGTAAACAACCAAATCGTCACACGATTTGCTCCTTGGAAAAACAAAGAATTACAAAAAGTTTTGGACCTAACCCACGAAAAAAGATGCTGTTGTTTTATATGGGCTAGTAATTATTTGAGTAGTAGTATTTTTTTATTATGTGGTAACAGTTGCCATGGGGTTTTGTTGGTTTTTAAGCTTAAGAGGTTTTATGTTATTTCTATTTACAGTAGGGGCTAAAACAGGAAAAAAAAAAAATTTGGGGGGGATTAGTTACAAAACTCCGATGCCAAAAACCTTTAAAGAGGCCCGAAGAAGAGCCCAAATAAAAACTTTCACGTAAAGGGTTTTCAACAGTGGGAGCCCCAAAATTTAATTTGCCCCAAAAACCAAAGTTTTTTAAATGTCGTAATGGGGAAAAGAAAAGACCTGCGAGGGTTGGGGCCCTTTTTACTCCCCCTCTGCAAGGGTGCCTTACATTTAAAGAAATTTTTCCCCTTTTTTAGCATTATTCTTTTTTTTTTTTTTTTTTCCCCCCTGGGGGGTTTTAGAATTTTTAGTTTTTTTTTCCCCTCCCCCCCATCCCCCCTTTTAAAAGGGGGAAAAGAACTAAAAAAAAAGAATTCCCCCCGTTTTTTCTTTCCCAAACCCCAATTTTTTTTGTTTTTTGAGTTTTAAAAATCAAATTTTGGTTTTCCCTTTTTTTTTTTTTTAAACCCCATTCCCCCTCAATTTTTTTTTTTTTCCTTTCACTCTTTTCCCCCAGGTGGGCCTTTTACTTGTTTTTCCCCCACCTTTTAAAAACATCCAAAAAGCCCCATGGAAAACTTCACCCCAAACCCCCTTAAATTTTTCCCCTGAAAATCCCCCCCGGGGTTTTTGTGGGTTCAACTGCCCCCCCCTGGACATTAACAGAAAAAAGTTTTATTTTTCCCTTTTTCAACCCTTTCCAAAATATTCGTTAAACCTTTTTTTTTAAACCCTTTTTTAGTAAAAGGGGGTAGCCTTCCCTTCAGTTGCTTGGAAGGGGGAAAAAAATAGGATTTTTTTTTTCATTTTCTTTTCCCCCTAATTTTTTTTTTAAATTTTAAAAAATTTATACATTTAGATTAAAAAAAAATTTGGGGGGTACATGTTTATAATTTTTTCAAAAAAATTTTTTTTAAAATCAAAAACAAAGGGGTTAAATTGGGATACATCCCCCCTTTAAAAAAAAAAAAAGCCCCCTTTCTGTTCTTTTTCTTTAAAGCTAGGAACATTTTTTAAATTTTTTTTCTCCTAGCTGTTTTGGGAAAAGTAAAAAAAAAACAAAATTGGGGCCCCCTCAAAAATGATCCCCCAAAAAAAAAAACCCAATTTCCCTTTTTTTTTTTTCTTCCTTAAAAACTAAGTTTTAAAATTAACCCTTTTAAACCCCTTTAAAACCCCCCCCCCAACCCCCCCCCTTTTAAAAATTCCCCAAAAAAAAATCTAAAAAACCCCAATTCCCCCCCCCGCCCCCCCCCCACCCCCTTTTGCGGGGGTTTTCCCCCTTAAATTTTTTTTTTCCCCTCTAAATTTATCAATAAATTTTTAGGGAAAATTAAACCCATGAGGTTTTTCCCCCTTTAAAAAACCCATCCGGGGGCTAAAATCCCCCCCAAAAAAAATTCCCCCCTTTTCCCCCCCCTAAAATGAACCCGCCCCCGAAGGCCCTTTTGACCCAGGTTTCCCCGGGGTTTCCCTTGTTGCCCCGGGTTCCCTTTTGGCCAATTTCCTTTTTTCCCTTTCCCTAGCACCCCAAATGGTTTCCCCTTTGGGAAAAAAACCCCAAAAAAGGGGTTATCCCAAAGCCCCCCGCCCCAAAAAACCACAAAAACCCGCTTTTTGATTAATATTTACAAAAAAATTCTGTGCCCCCTTTTCTTGGGGTTTTGGGAGATCCCCCTTTTGTGAAACTGATCCCCTTTCCCCCAAACCTTTTTTATTTTTCATTTTTCCCAAAAAACCCCTTTTCCCCCCCCCCCCCCCCCCCCTTATTTTTTGGGGTACACCAGTTTTCCCCTTTTTACCCCTTCCCAAAAAAATAGCCTTTGCCCTTTTTTTCCCGAGTTGTTTTAATTCCCCCCCCACTGGCCCCATTTGGGTTTTTTAACCCCCCCAAAATTCCCCCGTTTTGGCTGGGAAATTTTTCATTTCAACCCCCCAAAAGAGAGGCCCCCGCCCCCCCACCGGTTTTTAAAGTTGCCCCGTGATTTGGGCCCCCCTCTTTTAAATTTCCTCCGCCGTTGCTCCTTATCCTCTAGATTGGAAACCCCGGGAAAAGAGGGAGTTTTTTTTGTCTGTCCCTTTTTCACTGGGTGTATCCCTAAAGCCCGGGACACAAATATTTTAGGAAAGAAAAAAGGGGTTGGGCCAAAAAAATTTTTTTTAATTTTAGTAAATGCTTATAGTATTTTTTTAAAAAAATTGGGGTCTCCCAACATTGTAAATATAACAGGTTTAAAAAAAAAAAATTTTATATAATTTTAACCCCAAAACACCACAAAAACACACAGAGAAAGGGAAATAAAAAAAAACTAATGATGACAGGCCCCTTTTTTTTTTTTTCAAAGTGTAATGTTTTTGGAACCCAAAAATTAAATACCAAATCAAAAAAGGGGAAAGTGAAAAAATTTTGGGAAAATCTTCCCTAATAGTAAAAAAAAAATTAAAAATTTGGGGTTTTTCCCATCATTCCCCCGAAATACCAAAATCAAACAAATTTCAGTGTTAGTTTTAAAAGGGTTTTTTTCCCCCTTTTTTTAAAATTTGAATGGGTTTTGAGGGGAGTAGGGAAAGGGAAAGGGTTTTGGGGCCTTTTTTTCCCCCTTATTTAAATTTTAATTTAATTTTTTTTCTTATTTTTAAAAAATTTGTTGAAGGAATTCAAAAACTTTTTTTTTTTAATCTTTAAAAATTCCTTTTTGGTAAGCAAAAGCCCTTTTAATTTCTCCTTTTTGCTCACATTATCATTCGGTAGACATTTTTTGAACTCTTCAGTGACCCCCATTTTAAAAAATTTAATAAAAAGGGCTAATTTAGTATTTTTTCTTTTTCACCTTTTTTTTTTTTTTTTTTTTTTAAATATTATTTTTTTTTTGAGCCACAATTTGAGTATCTCGCTATCAAATTAATAAATTCTCACAGGAAAACTTAAGTGCTATTAAAATTCCTTTTTTGTTTTTTTTTTTCCTAGCAAGATTACTTTGGGATTTTTACATCCATGGACACTCTTTAATTCTTTATAGGGCATAGAAGCATTTGGGGGTTCTAGCATGGACCCCCAACAAGGGCCCAAAAAACAACCTCAAAGGTTTATTAAGAAAACCCGAATAGCCACAAAAATTATTCCAAATTTAACGTGTGATTTTTTTATAAAGAGAGCAGCAAAGTTTTGAAACAGAAAAAAACAGTTGGGGAAGGGAAAACTGATTGTATGTAAGGTTTAAAAAAAAAAAAATTTTTTTTATGAAGGAAAATTTAATTGAATCTGTTTTCAGAATTATGAACAAGAAAAAAAACACTCTTTGAGAGAAGTTGAACTCAAGAGGGAATGTTTTAAAGTTTGAGGGCCCGTGAATGTGAAGCAAATTTAAAAAACAACAAAAAAAAAAACACCTGGGGGAATTAGAACAACAATAAGCAAAAACCCCCGGGGCAGGAAGTGAAGAACTAAAAAAAAAAGGTTTTTAAAAATCTAGTTTTTAAGCAAAAAATATTCCCTGTTTATGCAGCCTGTTAAACTTTAGGAGAAAGATTTTTTAATACCGTATGCAAATAGCCAAGATCAAGGTCGCATTATCAAAAATTGGAGGGGAACACTGGGGGGAAAAAGGAGTTTACCTAAGGACTTTTCTAAATAAAATTCTAAAATGAAATAATTACTAATTTTATAAATGGGTATTTGTGATGAAATTTTTGGGATAGTAAAATGGCCCCTGTTGTACAGCAGTCCCCTTGCAGAAAGACTTTTCCCTGGGTTTTTTCTGCAGCTAGTGGGGGTGCTTGTAATTCTATAAAACAAACCAGTAGTTTCTTAAAAAAAAGGGGTGTAATTTAAAAAGGTACTTCATAATTTTTTTACTGAAAATAAACTAATATAATTTTTTCAATTTCCAAAAAATCTGAAGGAAAATACCCTATAAATGAAGAGCAATTTTTTAAAACTAAGAAAAAAGACAAATTTGAGCCCCCATAAGTTTTTCAGCAAGATTTGAAAAGGAGGCGTCTCACTCCAAAGGTGTTTATGAGTAGGTGCTTAGTAACAACTGTTATCGGCTCAATTTTTCAAATGTAAAAAGCCCAACAATTGGTTATGCCCATCCATCCTTTTTGGTACTTCAACTACCCAGGCTTTCAGGTTGCTTCAAGGAATAAAAATCCCCCCCCGGGAAACAGGATGCTTTGGGTATTTTTTTCACTTGATTTTTCCCCGCACCTCTCTACCAGAAAACCCCACCTGACTTTTGTCCTGTTTTCGCAAAGCCATTTTCTATTTTCATTTCGGTTTTTTTTTTTTTTTTTTTTTTGTTTTTTTTTTTTTTTTTTTTTTTTTTTTTTTTTTTTTTTTTTTTTTTTTTTTTTTTTTTTTTTTTTTTTTTTTTTTTTTTTTTTTTTTTTATTTTTTCCTTTAAAAAAAACCCCCTTTTTTTTTAAAAAAAAAAAAAAAAAATTTTTTTTTTAAAAAAAAGGGGGGGGGGGGGGGAAACCAAACCCCAAAAAAAAAAAAATTTTTTTTAAAAAAATTTTTTTTTTTTTTTTTTTTTTTTTTTGGAGGGCTTTAAAAAAAAAAAAAAAAATTTTGGGAATTTTTGGGGTTTTTTTGGTTTTTTTTTTTTTTTGGGAAAAAAAAGGGAAAAAAAAATTTTTAAAAAAAAAAAAAAATTTTTTTTTTCCTTTGGGAAATTTGGGTTTTAAAAAATTTTTTTTTTTTTTTTTTTTTTTTCTTTTTTTTTGGGTTTTAAAACCTTTTTTTTTTTTCCCCCCCCCCGGGCCCCCCCTTTTAACATTTCCCCCCCTTTTTGGGGGCCCCCCCCAAAAAAAAAACCCCCTTTTTTTTTTTTTTTTTTTTTTAAAAAAAAAAAGGGGGGGGGCCCCAACCCCAAAAAACCCCCCCCCCCAAAAAAAAAGGGGAAAAAAAAATTTTTTTTTAAAAGGTTTTTTTTAAAAGCTTTTTTTTTTTTTTTTTTTTTTAAAAAAAAAACAAAAAAGGGGTTAGGAGGAAAAGGTTAATTTTGGACTAAACACCAATAATTAAAAAAAGGGGGAAAATTTTTTTTTTTTAAATCGGGGTTTGGGGGGGTGTTTAGCTTTTTTTTTTTAAAAACCCAAATTTAGGAAATTTTGGGTTTTTTAATTTTTTTTGGGGGTGGGAAAAGGGGGAAACTTTGGGGGGGGGGGGGGGGCCTTTTTTTTTTTTTTTTTCTTTTTTCCGGTTTTTTAAATTTTTTAATTTTTTTTTTTTCCCCAAAACTAGTTTGAAAACTAAAAATTTTTTTAACCTAAATTTTTTTCTAAATTTTTAAAAAATTTTTTTGGGGATTTTTTGGGGTTTTTTAAAAAATAAAAGATCCCCGGGGGTTTGGGAAAAAAAGGGGTTTTTTAAAAAATGAAAAAAACCCCCC
>JAKFHU010000200.1:0-21708 GCA_023783475.1 Daubentonia madagascariensis
CCTTACTCTGGGGTAGGGGTGGGGAACCTGCAGCCTTGGGGTCACATGTGGCCTTGTGGGTTCTTGAGTACAGCCTTTTGACTGAATCCAAATATTACAGAACAAATTCTTTTAATAAAGGATACACACACACATAAACACATATTTCTTTATTTATATTTAATTAATTAATTTATTTATTTATTTGAGGGGATTTATTAGGGGAATTGGCTCAAGTCACAAGATTAGAGCCTGTGAAGTTCCACAACAGGCCTACTGCAAGCTGGAGACCTTGGGATGCCAGTAGAGTGCCTCAGTCCAAATCCAAAAGCCTCAGAACCGGGGAAGATGATGGTGTGATTCTCATCTGATACTAAAGGCCTAAGAAGTCTGGGGGCTGCTGGTTCAAGTCCTGAAGTTTTCGCGCTGAAGATCCTGAGGGTTTGATGTCTAAGAGCAGGAGAAGAGTGTCCCAACTCCAGCAGAGAGAGCAAAAGAGGGCGAGAGGGGATTGAACTCACTTTTATTAGCAACCCACCCATGAGATGGTGTCATTAATCCATTCATGAAGCCAGAGCCCTCATGGCCTAATCTTAATGGTCACAACTCTTAATACCACAACCTTGACACCTGAATTTCAACATGAATATTGGAGCAGCCATTTAAACCACAGTATTCACTCCACTGTCAGTATCAATTTTCTATCTTTGCCCATTTTGTGTTTCTATAACAGTACACCAGAGACTGGGTAATTTACAAAGAACAGAGATTGATTTCTTATAGTTCCTGAGGCAGGGAAGTCCAAGATCAAGGTGCCTGCATCTTGCAAGGGCTTTCCCGCTGCATCGTAACATGGCAGAAGGCACCACATGGTGAGACAGCAAGAGAGATAAACGGGGGTTTGAATTCATTTTTATCAGGAACCCACTCTTATGATCAGAGTTAATCCACTTATGAAGGCAGAACACTTAAGACCTGATAACCTCTTAATTGTCCCACTTTTTAATACTGACAATGTGGCAATTACATTTCAGCATGAGTTTTGGGGGTGACGTCCAAACCATAGCAGGTGGCCATGGAAGGAGGAGGCAGGGATTGGAGTTTCACTGCCACAAGCCAAGGATGCCTGGGGTTACCAGAAGCTAAAAAAAAGAAAGGAGGGATCCTCCCCTAGGGCCTTCAGAAGGAGCTTGAGAAACTCAGTGAACAATGTGCTTCCCACATTGTTCCATGAACTATTTGCTGGGGCAGAGCCAGCTTTGAGTTTCTGAGCTTTATGAGAACCACTCACCCAGAAGTTAATTACATTAAAGAAACTTTGCTTCTTTTGCCCACCACTCAGAGGTGGTTTTGAGGAGTCCACTTGAGAGGAGTCAGGGACACTACCCCGTGTCACTTAGGTAGCATGTGGTACAACTGAGCTTTGATTTCAAGACCATAAGATTCAAACTGCTAGCTTCTTCTATTTTGCTAAGATACCATAGCTTAAATGCAGACGAATTCTGACTGCAGGTCATGCCTCAGTGTGAATCAGGAGACTATTAATGATATGAAAGTGGGAATGTTAGAGTAAAAAGGTTAATCAGACCAGGGTAGGAAAAGGCTCACATGTAACCATGGCAAGCACCACCAGCATGGTCTCATTTTGTTCATTATTAATAAGTTGGCTTGTCCTTGGTCACTAAATCTATTCTAACAACTATCAGAGTGCACAATGTGTGTGTGCGTGTGCATGTGTGTGTGTGTGTGTGTGAGAGTGCACCGAGGTGGGATGGCATCCTGTCCAGGGCTGATTCTAGCCTTAAGCCCTAATTTGCCAGGAGAGGCTAGGGCCCACCCACGACCATGAACTGGGCTTTGCTTTTTTTTTAATTAATCTTTCTTAAATGTGTATATAGCTCACATTTATTTCAATGACTAATATTAGAAGTGTTTTGGTATTTATTTAGAAGTTTGGTGATGTTTTTGTGACCAGAAATATGCCATAGGACCTTAAGTCTTTTTTTTTAATCAATTAGCCTATGGTAAAATTGGTTTCACTATATGTGGTTTCTCTTAAAGCCACAGTTCCCAAGAACCTATTGTTGACGTTAGTTGAGGATATACTACTGTGTGTGTGTGTATATATATTTCTTTCCTAATGTATCTCCTCATCTCAGTACAATCCCCTGAACTCTAGACTCCCATATTCAGCATCCTACTTGACACCTTTACTTAGACGTGTATTAAGCATCACAAATTTAGTGTCCAAACTGAATTCCTGATAACCCATCTCAAACTTGCTCCTTTCCAACTCTCCCTATCTCACTGCATGGAAACTTCATGGTTCCTAAATTCTTGGCGTGAACCTTGCCTCCTCTTGCTCATATTCCACAGTCACTCTGTAGCGATTCTGGTTGGTGCTACTTTCAATATATTCAATACCCAACTACTTTTTACCAACTGCACTGCTACACTGTGGTCTTGTCTACACTCTTCTCTAATACAAATATTTTTCCATCTGGTTCCCTGTTTCCATCCTTTCCCCTTACAGTCGAATTGTTAACACAGTAGCCGCCATAATCATTTTAAACAGTAAGTTATGTGATCTCACCCTCCACACAGAATCCTGCAATGGTTGCCCCTTTCACCCAGAGTAAACTCCAAAGTCCTAACTAGGGTCCATAAAGTCTGGCATGATCTGGCCCCTGTTAACTTTCTGATTCTTAATCCCTTAATGCCTACCTTAAATCCATCATCCTATCTGCTCTGACCTCAAACTCTCCGGGATACTCCAGCTTCAAGTATTCGCACTTGTTTCCTCTCTCCCTGGAATAGCCTTTTCTCAGGTATTTGTATGTCTTGCTCTGTCGCCTCCTGACACTTCCGTGGTGGTGAAGTGTGAGAACACCAGACCCAGATTATCTGGGTGCAAATCTGGTTCTGCCATTATGTTTTACAATAACTCTGTCACATAACATATCTGTGCCTTGTTTTCCTCATCTTTCAAATAGGAATAGGAATAGTAACTGCTTTAAGTGCTTCTTTGAGGAATGACTTAAAGTTTGTAATGATCTAGAATTGCATCATATAAGCATTAATTACTACTAGCACCATCTTCTTTCCTGATTTACTTTTTTTCCTCAATATCATTTATTTTCTGAAAATATTTTTTTGATTTATTTATTTATTTATTTTATTTTTTTTAATTTATTTTTTTAATTTCAGAATATCATGGGGGTACAACACTTTGGCCATACACATTGCCCCTGTTCTGCCCGTGTCAGAGCCACCATCGTGGTCGTCTCCCAAACTGTGCTCCCCACATCCATTCAGTGAGAGTTTTTCCCATCCCTTCCACCCCCCTCCTGCCCGCCCGCCCTCAGATGAATGTTATTGCCCTGTGTGATGTAAGTGTTCATCAGTTAGTACCAGTTTGATGGTGAGTACCAGTGATGCTTGTTTTTCCAATCCTGTGACACTTCGCTTCGAAGAATGGGTTCTAGCTCCGACCAAGATAATACCAGATGTGTTAATTCACTATTGTTCCTTATTGCTGAGTAATACTCCGTGGTATACGTATACCACATTTTATTGATCCACTCGTGTATTGATGGGCACCTGGGTTGTTTCCACAACTTTGCAATTGTGAATTGTGCTGCTATGAACATTCGAGAGCAGATGTCTTTATTATAAAATGTCTTTTTTTCTTTTGGATAAATACCCAGTAGTGGGATTGCTGGGTCAAATGGTAATTCTACTTTTAATTCTTTGAGATATCTCCATATTCTTTTCCATAGAGGTTGTACTAATTTGCAGTCCCACCAGCAGTGTATGAGTGTTCCTACCTGTCCACATCCCGCCAACATTTGTTATTTGGGGATTTTTTGATATGAGCCAATCTCACTGGAGTTAAGTGATATCTCATTGTGGTTTTGATTTGCATTTCCCTGATGATTAGAGAAGTTGAGCACTTTTTTATATGTTTGCTGGCCATCATTCTGTCTTCTTTGGAAAAGTTTTTGTTCATGTCCTTTGCCCATTTTTTAATAGGGTTGTTTGATTTTTTCTTGTTGATTTTCCTAAGTTCTGTATAGATTCTGGTTATAAGCCCTTTATCAGAGGTGTAGCATGCAAATATTTTCTCCCATTCTGTAGGTTGTCTGTTCACTCTAGTGATAGTTTCCTTGGCTGTGCAGAAGCTTTTCAATTTGATCAGGTCCCATGTATTTATTTTTGTTGCTGCTGTGATTGCTTTGGGGGTCTTCTTCATAAATTCTTTGCCTAGGCCAATGTCATAAGAATTTTTCCAACATTTTCTTCGAGAATTCTTGTGGTTTCATGTCTTAGGTTTAGATCTGTTATCCATTGTGAATTGATTTTTGTGAGAGGTGAGAGGTGTGGGTCCACTTTCAGTCTTCTACATATGGCCATCCAATTTTCCCAGCACCATTTGTTGAATAGGGAATCTTTTCCCCAGTGTACGTTTTTCTGGAATTTGTCAAAGATCAGGTGACTGTATGAGGTTGGTTTTATATTTGGGTTCTCAGTCCTGTTCCATCGGTCTACATGTCTGTTCTTGTGCCAATACCATGCAGTTTTGGTTACTATAGCCTTGTAGTATAGTTTGAAGTCTGGTAGACAGATGCCTTCCAATTTGTTCTTTTTGCTTAAGATTGCTTTGGCTAGACGGGGTCTTCTCTGGTTCCACACGAAGCGTAGAATTATTTTTTCTAGATCGGCAAAAAATGATGTTGGTATTTTGATAGGGATTGCATTGATTCTGTAAATTAATTTAGGTAGCAAAGCCATTTTTACTATGTTGACTCTGCCTATCCAAGAGCATGGTAAGGTTTTCCATCTATTTACATCCTCTGCAATTTCCTTTCTCAGTGTTTCATAATTCTCTCTATATAGGTCTTTGATCTCCTTAGTTAGATATATTCCTAAATATTTAATTTTCTTTGTTGCTATTGCAAAAGGTATAGCATCTTTAATTTGTTTCTCGGCTTGATTGTTATTAGCATATATGAAGGCTATGGATTTGTGTGTATTAATTTTGTATCCTGAGACTTTGCTGAATTCATTTATCATTACAGTAATCTATTGGTTGAGTCCTTGGGGTTTTCTATGTATAATATCATATCGTCTGCGAATAGTGAAAGTTTGACCTCTTCTGCCCCTATCTGGACGCCCCTGATTCCTCTGTCTTGTCTAATTGCTGTGGCCAGGACTTCCAGCACTATGTTGAAAAGAAGTGGAGATAGTGGACACCCTTGTCTGGTGCCAGTTTTAAGGGGGAATGCCTTCAATTTTTCCCCATTCAGTATGATATTGGCTGTGGGTTTATCGTATATGGCTTTAATAGTTTCTAGGAATGAGCCATCTATGCCTATATTGTTAAGAGTTCTTATCATAAAAGGGTGTTGGATTTTGTCAAAAGCCTTTTCTGCATCTATTGAAAGGATCATATAATCTTTGTTCTTGCTTTTATTTATATGGTGAATTACATTTATAGATTTGCGTACGTTGAACCATCCCTGCATCTCGGGAATGAAGCCCACCTGATCATGATGGATTATTTTTTTGATGTACATTTGAATTTGGTTTTCAAGGATTTTATTGAGAATTTTTGCATCTATATTCATAAGGGATATTGGTCTGTAGTTTTCTTTTTTTGTTGTGTCCTTTCCTGGCTTTGGTATCAAGGTGATATTGGCTTCGTAGAATGAGTTTGGGAGGATTCCATCCTTCTGGATATTTTCAAATAATTTCTGCAGTATAGGCACCAGTTCTTCTTTGTAGGCTTGGTAGAATTCAGGTGTGAACCCATCTGGTCCGGGACTTTTTTTTGTGGGTAGATTTTTAATTACTGCTTCAATTTCGGTGCTTGATATTGGTCTGTTTAGAAATTCAGTTTCTTCCTGGTTGAGCCTAAGGAGGTAGTGTGTTTCTAAGAATTTGTCCATTTCCTCCACGTTTTCGTGTTTGTGGGCATAGAGATTTTTGTAGTATTCAAAGATGATGTTTTGTATTTCCATGGTATCAGTTGTGACTTCTCCTTTTTCATTTCTAATTGAGCTTATTAGAGTCCTTTCCTTTCTGCTTCTGGTCAACCTGGCAAGTGGCCTGTCTATTTTGTTTATCTTTTCAAAGAACCAGCTTTTCGTTTCATTGATCTTCTGTATTGTTCTTTTGTTCTCGATTTCATTTAATTCTGCTCTAATTTTGGTTATTTCTTTTCTTCTGCTGGTTTTAGGATTGCTTTGCTCTTCCTTTTCCATTTCCTTAAGATGATTCATTAGTTTACTGATTTGTGACTTTTCTGTCTTTTGGATGTGGGAATTTAGGGCGATAAGTTTTCCTCTCAGGACTGCTTTTGCTGTATCCCACAGATTTTGATAACTTGTGTCCCCATTATCGTTTAGTTCGAAGAATCTTTTGATTTCATTTTGAATCTCCTCTTTGACCCAATACTCATTCATCAATAGATTGTTTAGTTTCCAAGTTTTTGGAGGAAGATGTGAGTTTCTGTTGGAATTGATATCTAATTTTATTCCGCTGTGGTCTGAAAAGATACATGGTATGATTTCTATTTTTTGAATTTGTTTAGATCTGTTTTGTGGCCTAGGATGTGGTCAATTTTAGGGAAAGTTCCATGAGCTGATGAGAAGAATGTATATTCAGTGTTATTTGGGTGGAGTGTTCTGTAGATATCTGTTAGGCCCAAATGTTCTAGAGTCCTGTTTAGGTCTTTTATTTCTCTATTTGATTTTTGTTTGGAGGATCTGTCCAGTTCTGTCAGTGGGGTGTTGAAGTCCCCTGCAATTATGGCATTCCTGCTTATTATGTTGTCTATATCTAGCAGCATTTGCTTTATGTACCTGGGTGCTCCTGTGTTGGGTGCATAAATGTTTAGGATTGTTAAATCCTCTTGTGAAATTTTTCCCTTCACCACTATATGGTGTCCATTTTTGTCCTTCTTTACTTTTATTGCTTTAAAGTTGATGTCATCTGAAATGAGGATGGCTACTCCAGATTTCTTTTGGTTTCCATTAGCCTGAAAAATTGTATTCCATCCTTTCACCTTGAGTCTGAATGCGTCTTTGTGTGTGAGGTGTGTTTCCTGAAGACAACAGATACTTGGTTTGTATTTTTTAATCCATTCAGCCAGCCTATGTCTCTTCAATGGGCAGTTCAAGCCATTTACATTTATTGAGAGAATTGATATTTGGGGTAAATTTCTGATTATTCTGTTGGGTGGTGTCTTTTGTTTTACCTCTTGCGTCATTGTGGAATCTGGTTTCTGGGGTTTTAGCCTTTGCATAATTTTACATAGGTGGGTGTCTGTTGCGCTGGTTAGTGTATAATGCAGGTCTAAGCATTTCTTGCAAGGCCGGTCTGGATTTCGCAAATTCTATCAGTGATTGCTTATCTGGAAAGGTCTTTATTTCTCCCTCATATAAGAAGCTTAGTTTGGCAGGATACAGAATTCTGGGTTGACCTTTGTTTTGTTTTAGGAGATTGATGATGTCTCCCCATTCCCTTCTGTCTTGTAAGGTTTCAGTTGAGAAATCTGCAGTTAATCTAATGGGTTTCCCTTTGTAGGTGACCTCCTTTTTTTGTCTTACAGCTCTGAGGAGTGCCTCTTTTGTGTTTACTTTGGTCAGTCTAATAATTATGTGGCGTGGTGAATGCCTTTTCACGTTGACTCTCCCAGGAGTCCTGTGTGCTTCTTGTACTTGGATGTCGAGATTTCTGGCTAAGCCATGGAAATTTTCCTCTATTATTCCTTCAAATAAATTTTCCAGCCCATGCAAATTTTCTTCCTCTCCCTCAGGGATACCTATTATCCTTATGTTTGGCCTCTTTACATAATCCCACATTTCTTGTATGCTTTTTTCCTGTCTCTTGTTTTTGTGTTCTTTCTCTTCAGCTGATTTATTTAGCGCATAGGAGCTGTCTTGTAGCTCTGAAATTCTTTCCTCTGCATGGTCCAGCCTATTCTTAAGGCTTTCCACTGTGTTTTGTAGATCCTTGAATGCTTCGTTCATTTCTAGGATTTCTATTTGATTTTTCCGTAATATTTCTATTTCTTTGGAGAATTTTTCATTCATTTCTTGCATTTTTCGTGTGGTTTCTTTGTGCTGGGATTCAATTTTCTCTTGAATTTCATTGAGCTTTCTTATAATCCATAAACGAAATTCCTCTTCTGTCATTCTACCCATTTCATTTGGGTTGGTATCCATTGCTGAGGAACTGATAATTTCTTTTGGGGGTGACTTTTCACTCTGATTTTTCATGTTCCCTGAGTTCTTTCGCTGGTTTTTTCTCATCTGGCCTCTTGGTCGAGAGCTGGGGGTGTTAGAGCTAGTTTATGGCCCTGTCACCAGGCCCACAATTATTTTTCCTTGGCAAAGCCAGGGAGAGAAGTAGTGGCCTGTATTGCCTTAGGTGTATTTTAGCAAGTTTGTTGGATCTTGAGTTAACTCTGACCTGTGGTCTTCTCCTCTTCCCAGTGGAGTGTGGTGAGAATGACCTCCCAGCTTGGGCTCTGAGCTAATGGATTGTACTTGAGAATATGAGTCCTCTGCTCCCTATTAGCTAGGTATTCTGTTATGTCCGTAGCAGAGTCTGATTCCCCAGTTGGGGTATGCGAAAGCCCTGTGCTTTGGGAGGGGTCTTGTAGCTCCTAGGGGTTACTTTGACCCTGCTCTTCCTGAGGTTCTGGTAGAAACACAATTTCCTTTGGCTGCAGTGTGAGAGCTGAGTTGGGAAAATTCTACACAGCTCAGAGGTTGCTCATCTAGCCACGTGTGGCTGCCCTTCTGATGTGTGTCTCCGCGTGAAACTGGTTGATAGGGGATCTCCAATTGTGCACCCCTTTTCCACCACTAGACCTCAAGGCGAGGCAGGTGGCCGTCTCTATCCCCAGCAGTCTCCACCGGGGGGATGTTCCCACGGGGAGGGGGGAGTAGTGGCAGCTGGAAGCACTCTTGGGTGGCGCGAAATTCCCTATTGAAGTGGGCAGGATTATGGGGAGCTGCTCTGGTTCAGCCTGTGGCTCTTGAGGTATTTGGTTGTCATGGGAACCAGCAGTTATACCAAATGAGTCACTATGGCCAGCAACCTTCAAAATGAGCGATCTCTGGGGTACAGGAGGGCTGGGACCTGAGGGGCGGGCACTAGGACCGGCACGGAGCGGAGTTGTCGGAGGCCAGAGCCGGGGTAGCAGAACCAGATGGACGAGCTGCAAACTGTTTCCAATACTCAAAGGTCCCACCTTTACAGTTCCGGGATCTCGTCCCACCTGGAACCCACGGATGCCGCTGTCCCTGGCCACCACAGGCAAAGCCTGTCTCGCCCCAGCAGAAGAGCCCGGGCCGGCCGGGGCGGAGCTAGAGACGCGCTCACGCTCCGCGCGGGCGGCTGTAAAGATGGCGGCCGCCACCAGCCTGGCGCACAGCCGGGCTCCGATCGCGCCAGGAGCGCAGTTTTTCTCCGCCGGTAGTTGTTAGCAACCTCTAAGGGCGCGTCCCGCTCTCCGATAAACTCCTGGGCCCAGTCCCGCTGACTTCTAGTGGCGCAGTGCCGGCCTGCGGGTTCCCGCGCACTGTCCCAGGAAGCTGAATCTCGGTCCCCGCCCAGTTCCTCCCCAGCCCTCGGCAGTCTCTGTATATTGTAGCTGCGAGTTGTGTCTGGCTCTGGCTACTTCCTCCTCCTCTCCACAGGGCTCGCCGGCCCGAGCAACCGCTCTGTCCCAACTCTGGGCTTGTCCCTGACTGCGTTTTTGGGGAGGCGCGTAACCGCTTGGGGGGCAGGTCGCGCCGCGCCGACCTGGCGAGTGCGTCCCTCCCGCGCTCTGGGCTCTATTGTGCTCCGTGCGCCCTCCAATCTTTGTGAAAATTTTGTACCTGTTTTCTTGGGCTGGGCGTTCGGCGTTGTTTCTCTGTCATTCGCAATGCTGTTTTTGGAGTGAGCGGTCCGTGTTCGCAGGCAGCCGCTGGCGTTCTTCACCTCCTTTCCTGGGAGCGGTACGGTGGGCGGACCCTATCACACCGCCATTTCTTCCCCAGAGCTATTTTCTGAAAATATTTTAGGTGGTTAGCTTGTTTGTTGTCTTTCTGTTATTTACTGGTCTCCTTTTCATTGCTTTATCTGTAGTTCTTGACACAAAAGAGGGACTCAGTATACAATTGTTGAAATAAATGAATCTCTTAGAAAAGTTTTGACAATTTGACTCACAAGAGTGCTCTAAGAATGGCCATTTTTTCTGCATCAACATCGAACATTTTTTATGAAATTTATCTTTATCAAGCTATTTAAGAATGCTGTTTTTCTTTTATATGTATTTATTTGATCATTAATATAATTGATGTTTTCATGTTTATTTATTCACATCTTTTTCTATTTCAAATTGTTCATGACTTTGGTGTCTTTTCACTAAGTTTTTCAGATTTATTTACTGATTTATAATCTTGATTTTAAAAGATCTCAATATGCTGTCATTTATTGAAATCTTCTTTCCATGTTTACCTGCACCTTATAATTTTATTGTTGATGAGTTTCAATATATAGAATTTTAAATGAGTGCAAATGCCTTTAAGTTCTTTCTTCTCTCCCCTCAGTTTTCTCCTCTTTGTCTCTTTCTCTCCTTTCTTCTTCCTTTATTCTCTCTGCCGTGCTAGTCTTTCTCCATCATAAACATTCTATCAATGTTCACCTGGAGCATTCTATGGCTTTTTAAAATATACTTATCTGTTTAGGTAATCCATAATTCATTTTAGTATGGAGAATAAATCAAGGATTCCACATCTTAACTTCAATTTTTCCCTATACGACTTGTTGATTATCAGAGTCTCATTTGGTGTTTAAAGCATCTTTTCCCGTTTTTTCAAACTGGTGAGCTCCTACAGTGTGCCACATACTCTGTTATGTGCTTGGGACACAGCAGTGAGTAAATACACTGGAGACCCATGTTCACGTGCCACATATTCTGGTGCAGGAGGGATACAAATGCACAGTGAAATGCATTTTCCCAAACCATGATCAATTATGAAGAAAAATTTTGTGATCCTGTGAGAAATTATAACAGAATAAACTGGTATAAATGGAGATCAGTGTCCTTCTGTTGAGATATGATTATAATTAGGAGTTAACAAAGCAATAATGAAATTATTTGAAATACTCCTACAAACCTGGTTTTTTTTCTCTGATTTCTATAATGTGCCATCAACAGAGCACTTTCTTCCTACTCTTCCTTCACATTGTTAAGATTATAATAAATTGAAAATGCCTTTCTATGTGGCAATGTATTTCCTCACTTAATATTCTGTTCTTTCAAAACATGATAGTAAAAATCACCCCTTATATTTTTCTAAACAAATATCTGTGTATGCACAGCCACCCACCCATATATATGTTTGTGTGTCTGTATATATTTGTATACACTCATGTAATTTTAGAATTTGTTGTTTGCTAAAAGATAACCCTTTGGTATTTTGGTTATAATTGCATTTTATTTATAAACTAGCTTGAAGGTAGAATTGTCATATTTATATATTGGATATGCTCCTCCACTAAGTGCTATACTTCTTTATTATTTATGAATTTTAACTGTCCCACACTAAACTTTTAAATGTCTTTCTATCAGTCCTATATTCTATTATAATAATCCTTTTTTTCCCCTTATTATAGTCAAAAGTATTTTTGTGATTGATAATGATGCATGATTAAACTGCTATTACATGTATATATGTATATGTGTGTATATATGTTTTTATACTGGCCACATTAATAACATTTTATTAATTTTTAAAGTTTTTATTGGCTTTTCTATCACATCACCCAGAAATAGTGGGATATATCTTTCCTGTTTGCTGATACTGAAGTCTTTCATTTTTTTTTAATTTACCTTTATTATATGTGGTCTCTTTCTTCCTATTCTCTGTTTTACCTACTGCCTCCCATTCTCATGAGAATCCCTAGGATAGAGTTTTAGAAAAAAAAATAATAGTGACAACAAGAATCCCTCTATTTCCTGATTTAAATTGAGATGTTCCTACATTTTCTCTGTTAAATATAATAGTGACTACTGATTTGTGACAGATTAATAATAATCTGATTAATAATAAAGATAAATTTTTATTATTATGTTAATATTCTTATTGCTGCTTTTCTAGGAGCTTTAGTTATGAAGAGAAATTGATGTTTATCAAACACTTTTTGAAAAATTCATTGAGAGAACAGTGCAGTCTTTTCTTTTGCCCTGTTAATTTTTTGAATTCCACCAATAAATTAAAACCATAAAATAAAATTATTAATTAGAATAAAATATCAGATGAATATAGTGTCTCAAATGATTTTAGACTTTTTTACCTTTTAATTCTATCAGATAACATTCTTCACATCCATTTTTCTCTCTGACAATATCCTTGCTGATAATTCACAAGCATTGTTGACAATAGAATCATTTTTTCTAGGGTGAACCACTGCTAACATACAGGCAGTGTACTTTGACACTTAGACATTTTCATGAAATATATTAACTAACCTATTACAACAACCACTGATTTCAGTTATAATATATCACTGGATTTCTGTTCTCCATTTATAAGTGAAGAAAAAAGGCTCGTTGGAGGGAAGAATAGGTTCCCAACGTCACACAAGTTGTGTAAGTTCAAAACAGAGAATACAATTTTCTTCTTGCCACCCCTGCACATCAATCACATCAACCTCTTAACCATTTATTGTACAAACTTCTATTTATTAATTTTGCTATTGATTTCTAATTACAAATCAATTTACCTGAGCTTATTTTTTTCTCTACCCAATATTTGGTAGTTAATTTCTAATGTGCCTACAGTCAGTTTTTCTTGCTTAATTACAAAAGGGTATGGCTGAGCATGAATAATCCTCTGCATATGCCTTCATTTGTAAACCCACACACACAAAACTAGTTCCCTGATATATAAACTGCAAATTTACTATTTTCCTTCAAGTAAGTTTATTTTAGTAGTTTTCACTGGAGTGGCTTATTCTGATATCTTTTGATATAATTTTTGCTTTGCAGTGGGGTTTTTGTGGCCTGCCGTATTTCTAGAAACTGATCAGAGTATAGTCATGAGCATTTTATCTTAGTTCAGTTCATAGTCCATACCCTCAGAATATGCAGAAATCAATAATCAGTCCAATGTTGCAGCTCACAGGCCATCACCCCCAACCACACCGTACAGACATGGTGTATGCTGTCTTATATTGTTAGTATGTGTTAGTATGTACACTTCCACATTTGATGTTTATGTGCTATCTACATTTGAGTAGGGCTTTAACAGGCTGTCTGTCTTGGAGTCTTTGTTCAGGAAACAATGAAACATCCCTTAGTTTCCTTTCATGCATTCTACTAGGGCCTTCTAGTTATACTACATGTCAAAGTTTTTATTTGTAATGAAAGTTGTAGTTTGCCATTAAATCTGAAAAGTATAAATCAGTGATTATATTCCCAAGTTTTTTGATACGGATTAATATGGAGAATCTTGCCACAGAATTTAGGAATTTCCAAATACCTGTTGCCTTCTCATACTATACAAAGTAAAAGGAGTTAACTTAGCCGTTCTATTTCTAGTCAGGCTATAAAAATTCCGAGTGTCTGGGAAAATTAAGAAAAATGTCAATTTCTGTAATTATCATTCTTCCTCTACTGATTTTAATTAAATAATTATCCTTAAGTAAAGAGAAATGAAGTCAGAGCTTGCTTAACCATTGATGATGAAACTGTCTCTCTGGGTCTTATTACAAAACTCTTCATTGCAATCAGAATTCCCTACTGTAATTGCTATAAAAAGTGTGTTCACTTACTAATCAGTTTCCAAGGGCCTTATTAAAATGACTGATTTCTCAGCTTTTTTATGGGCACATATTAACTGAGATCAATGTCAACAAACTCAGTTTCAACTTTTTCATTAAGATTAATGAATAAGCAGTTTAGTTGGAGTGTGTTGAGATAATTCTCTGATTCCTCAGGGATGGCCATTTCCTCCACCTTGAAGCACCTTCCTGTGGGAGGAAAGGCAGTTTAGTGGGAAGAGAAGAGGATTTGCACTAGACCTAAGTTTGCACCCAGGCTCTTCTCTGTTTACCTGTGCACTCTTGGGAAGGTTACAAACTCTGAGCTTCAATTAGGAAATGGAAATATTACAGGGTATCCCAAGTTACCATATGTAGGGAAAATGGGAAAGTGTAGCTAAATGTACACTTTAAATATTCATTACAAAATTTTACAAAATTTTTCCCTTGTATGGAGACTTGTGAAATGCTGTACTTACAGCAGGGCTATTATGTGAAGTAAACTTATAATGAATATAAAATTACTTTGCAAACTTCAAATTAATGATAACACCAACAATAATAATAATAGTGTCTAACATTAGTTTTTAATTTACACTTTGGCATTTATTCTTTTTCTTTTTTCAAAATATTCCAGGTACAAGTGTTTTCTATTACATGGATCACTTTTGTAATGCTGGAGTCAGAGCTATAAGTGTGCCCATCACACAGATAGCGTTCTTTGTAACCTAAGGTATGTTTTCGCCCATCTCTTTCTGCCCCTCCCCCTTGCTTGATTTCCACTGAGTTTTACTTCCCTCTGTGCACATGTGTGCTCATTGGGTAGTTGCAATTTAATGGTGAGTAGATGTGATGTTTGTTTTTCCATTCTTTAGATACGTCACTTAGGATAACGGGCTCCTGTTCCATCTAAATTGTTGCAAAATACATTGAATCATCTTTTTTTATGGCTAAGGAGTATTCCATGATATACATATAGCACATAATGTTAACCCACTCCTGAATTGATGGGCACTTGGGTTGATTCCACATCTTTGAAACTGAATTTTGCTGCAATAAACATTTGAGTGCAGGTGTCTTTTTGATAAAATTACTTATTTTCTTTGGGTAAATACTCAGGAGTGGGATTGCTGGATAGAATGGTAGGTCTTCTTTTAGTTCCTTGAGGAATCTCCATACTGTTTTCCATAGAGGTTGTACGAATAAGCATTCTTTTTTCTCTACATCCTTGCTAGTATCTACTGTTTTTGGACTTTTTGATAAAAAGCATTCTAACTGGGTTAAGGTGATATCACATTGTGGTTTTAATTTGTGTTTCCCTGATGGTTAGTGACATTGAGCATTTTTTCATAGGTTTATTGGCCATTTGTCTATTCTTTGGAAAAGCTCTGTCCATGTCTTTTGCCCACTTTTTAATAGGGTTGTTTGTTTTTTCCTGCTATTGCTTGAGTTCTTTGTAGATTCTTATTATTAGCCCTTTATTGGATGTACAGCTTATGAATATTTTCTCCCATTCTGTAGGTTGTCTATTTGCTCTGTTGATTATTTCCTTTGCTGTGCAGAAGTTTTTAAATTCAATCAAGTCCCATTTATTTATTTTTGTTCTTGCTGTGATTGCCATTGAGATCTTAGTCATTAATTCTTTGCCTAGGCCTGTATCTAGAAGAGTTTTTCCTACATTTTCTCCTAGAATTTTCATGGTTTCATGCCTTACATTTAAGTCTTTTATCCATCTGAATTAATATTTGTGAGTGGTAAGGGATATGGATCTTGTTTGATTCTCTGCATGCGGCAATCCAATTTTCCCAGCACCATTTATTGAATAGGGATTCTTTTCCCCATTGTATATGTCTGTCTGCTTTGTCAAAGATCAGTTGGCTGTATGTGGCTGGTTTTTATCTGGGTTTTCTCTTCTGTGCCATTGGACTATGTCTCTGTTTTTGTGCCAATATCATGCTGATTCAGTTACTATAGCCTTGGAGTATACTTTGAAGTCTGATAATGTGATGCCTCCAGGTTTGCTCTTTTTTCTTAAAATAGCTTTGGATGTTCAGGCTCTTTTCTGGTTTCCAATGAAGCATAGAATTTTTTTCTGTATCTGTGAAATATGATGTTGGCATTTTGATGGGAACTGCATTGAATCTTTAAATCATTTTGGGTAGTATGGACATTTTAACAATGTTGATTCTATGGATCCGTGAGCATGATGTGTTTTTCCATTTGTTTGTGTCATTTACAATTTCTTTCCTCAGGGTTTCATAGTTCTCTTTATAGAGATCTTTCTAATCCTTGGTTAAGTATATTCCTAGGTATTTTATTTTCTTTGTAGTTATTGTGAATGGTATAGAGTCTTTGATTTGACTCTCAGCTTGATTGTTATTGGTGTATAGAAAAGCTACTGATTTGTGTACATTGATTTTGTAACCTGAAACTTTGCTGAATTTATTTATCAGTTCCAGGGGTCTCTTGGTGAAGTCTTTGGGTTTTTCTAGATATAAGATCATATTGTCAGCAAAAAGTGATAGGTTGACCTCCTCTTTCCTGATTTGGATACCCTTAATTTCTTTCTCTTGCCTGGTTGTGCCGGCTAGGACTTCCAGCATTATGTTGAAAAGAAGTAGTGACAGTGGCCACATTTGTCTTGTTCTTGTTCTTGGGGGGAATGCTTCCAACTTTTCCCTATTCATTATGATGTTGGATGTTGGTTTGTCATATATGGCTTTTATAATTTTGAGATATATTCTTTCTATGCCTAGTTTATTGAGGGTTTTTATCATGAAAAGGTGCTGAATTTTGTTGAATGCTTTTTCCGTATCTATTGAGATGGTCATATGATCTTTGCTTTTGCTTCTGTTTACCAGTTGAATCACATTTATTATTTACATATGTTGAACCATCTTTGCCTCCCTGGGATGAAGCCCACTTAGCCATGGTGGATTATTTTTTGTGTGCTGTTGAATTTAGTTTGCTAGTATTTTATTGAGGATTTTTGCAACTATATTCAAAAGGGAAATTAGTCTGTAGTTTTCTTTTTTCTTGATTCCTTTCTTGTTTTTGGTATCAAGGTGATACCAGCTTTGTAGAATGAGTTGGGGAGTATTTCTTCCTTCTCGATGTTATGGAACAATTTCTGCAGTATAGGTACCAGCTCTTCTTTGTAGGTCTGGTAAAATTTGGCTGTGAATCCATCTAGTCTGGGGCATTTTTGGTAGGAGGTTCTTATTACTGCTCAGTCTCCCTGCTTGTTACTGGTATGTTCAGGAATTCTATTTCTTCTTGATTGGGTCTTGGGAGTTTGTGTGTTTCCAGTGGAATCTGTCCACTTCCTCTACATTTTTGAGTATATGTGCATAGAGATTTTCATAGTATTTACAGATGATATTTTGTATCTTTTTGTTATCAGTTGTAATATCTCCTTTTTCATTTCTGATTGAGCTTGTTTGGGTCCTTTCTCTTCTATTCCTGCTTAATCTATCAAGAGGTCTACCAAAAATAGAAAGAGATTATTTATAATGAATATTAAATTACTTTTCAAGTGGCAAATTAATGGTCATAGCAGCAATAACAAAAACTGTGTCTAACATTTGTTCTTTTCTTATTATGTCCTATATACATTATGTTATTATTTCTTATCAGACCATCATGATGTATCTAAAATGATCCCATGTTTCAGATAAGAAAAGAGAGCCTCAGATAATTTAAATAATTTTCATAAAGCCACAACTAATAAATGTGGTAACTAGAATCCATATTCAAGGTGTAACTATAGAATGAATATTCTTAAGTACTCTGTGCTTTCTCTCCCTATATATAATTTTTTTTCAAAATTTATTCTAAGATAGTCAAGCATACATTATGATTGTTCCCTTTCAGTAATAAATCTGGTAAGCTTATGTTATTTCTAGTAATAGGATGAATATTGTATTATAGAGATAGATGATAGATGCATACATACATACATGCATACAACAAAGTTTCTTTGCTTGACTAAATTGAGTGTGGCTCCTTAGCCTTCTCCTAAGCTTATCTGTGCATTTTCTTATAAAATCCAGTTAGCAAAGAACCCTGCTAGGTCAGTTTAGCAAGAACTCCCACCCGTGCTATCTGCTCACACTCACTATCTGATCAGGTTCCTAATCTTCCACCATCCTCCAGGTGATGTCTAATGACACTGGCCTGTCTTTAGCAAAAATCCTGGCAGGTCAGTTTAGCCAGATTTCCCCTTACCAGTTATATTTCCTCTTAGTCGTTTTCCATTCACCAACTCCCACATGCCCCTTGGCTATTAATTCCCACTTGCTCATGTTGTGTTCAAAGTTGAGCCCAAATATTTCTCTCACTGCAATACCCCATTGCAGTGGTCCCCACACCTATCATGATGATCCTAAAGAAAGTCTTCCTCACTGTGCTTTCACAAGGATCATTGGTTAATTTTTTTCTTCTTTAATACAAACACACACTTACACATATATCATTAAGTTACTTGATATGTCTTAACTGAAGCAACTATTATATTCCTCAAATAATTCCCACTCCTTAATTATGAATCCAACAACACAATCCAGGGAGTAGTAAACTAAATATATAAATCTGTAAATTTTCTCATTGTTTTAGTCTCATATACACAGGCTGTGATGTATGAAATTTTTTTTCATTTTGAATTTTAATCTTTTGCATTATTTTTCCTACATATTAGTCTCTTTCAAATTCATTGTATTGTATTCCATCATATTAAGCCACTGTTTAGTTGAAGGACTTTTTTTTTATACTTTTACAACATTTATTTTATTTTATTTTTTGTATTTCAGAATATTATGGGGGTACAACACTTTGGCTATGTATATTGCCCATGCACTGTGTGTGTCAGAGAAAATTCTGCTTCTGAATATGTCATTCATACATATAAAACATTTCTATTGCTTCTCTCTATTATAGAACTTAGACCAAACTTTATGACTCCTAAGGCTTTATGTGCCCATAGTCCTTTTTTTTGCAACTTCTTTTCCTGCTATTTTCTTCCTTGGCTGCCATGAACCTTCCTCTCCTTAATTGACTATGGCTGTACTTCTTGTCTTTGCACTTATTGTGTCACTGAAATACTTTTTAGTGTCTAAGACCATCTCATCCTTCAAGAACAAGCTCAAAAGTTAATTTATTGGGAGAACTTTCACCTTCAATCACTCTTTTCTTTACCTAATCCCCCCTGGGGAAAAAAATGTTAATCATTTCTCAGTATCCTGTCTGTGCCTTCTTGTTCCACTGTTATATTTTTCATATTGCACCATAATCCTCTCCATATCTGTCTCCCTCATTAGACTATGCACTGTCTAAGGGCAGGGACTCTGCCAAAGTCATCCCATTATCTCCTCTATCTTACATATTGTGGCAACTCAGATTATTATTCTTTTTTTAAAACAAATAGTGGAATAATTTGAAAGCCATTCAAAAAAAAATTCTCAGAGTGGGATAATATTAACATTTTCATTAAATTTTTAAGCCAAAATATTTTATGTCTTTAGTGCCTTTTTTATTTGAATATTTTGATGGTCCCAATTAAATAAATACATTACATAATGGATCTCTCACTATTATAAATTGACTTTATTCCCATTGTATTTTTAAAATTTTTATCTGCAGAACATGAAAGTTCCATTTCTGGTAAAATTTTAATATTCTGATTCATTAATTTCCTTACATTTTACTGACTATATAACTTGTGAAACATATTTTTTATTTTTTTCTTTAAAAAAACTGTGTCTTATTTTTCCTTTCACAGGTTTGCCAGACTTGTTATCATATTTTAATAGATACTTACTGATATTTCAAACCCCAAACTAATGCAACTATTTAAAAATTTTTAATATTTTTTATGTTTTTACTAAATAAACTGATTATTATATAAGAAACATTTTTAAAATATTTATTATGGCATTTTCAAACAAACATAAAATGAGAAGAATTGATATAATTATCCACTATACCAATTGCCCAACTTTAATGTCTCAATTCATGGTCATATGTGTCCCATCCATACCCCTCACCTCTTCCACTAGCCCTCCAGTGTTATTTTGAAGTAAATATCAGACTTTGCAGCATTTCATATATTGGTATCTTTCTCCAGGCAAAGACTGCCAGGAGCAAACATGTAGTCAAAGTTGTATTACTGTTGCTTGTTTCAAAGACAGAAACTACAGGCCATGGAAAATAGGAGCATCGCAACAAGAGGGTTTAGGGAGAGTCTTGTTACAGGACTTGAACCTGTATTAGATTATTTAGGGAAGGGTTTCAGAAAGCATGATTTCTGTCCTGTATTGAGTATGGCTAGACTTTGGCAGCAATTCCATGATTAGACATGTTAATTGTGTTTTTTTAGAACATGGACAAAATGGAATGGAGCTAAAGCTATAGTGGGTAAGGAAGCAGCAGTTCCTCATATTAGCCAGGTGATAAGGACATTAGGCCATTTTTGTTGTTTGTACAGTGTTCTTGATTTAGTCTATTCTCCAACATTATCGCTGAGTGATTCTATTTTTGTCCTGTTTAATCACAGTTACCAAGTAAACTTTTCTCACATTGGTGCTCTGTGAAATTGTTGATACTCTAGAATCGAATACTATGGTTTAGCTTTAGTGACAGACCAGATCCCAGCTGACAGTTGTCAGGGATGCCTTATTCTTTCTCATATCATACATATTTCACTTCAAATATGTAATTTTGATCATGTGAATTAAATTTGAAGAGTTAATATTTAAATAGATAATAAAGACAATTTACTTTACAGAGCATTTCCTATTTTGGACAGCAATCCTGTTGATCTTTATAAAGTCTTGGCTTAAGTGCTTCATTTTTTCCAAAGATCTTAAAATGCACCTACACTCACCTAAATACAGAGTGATCTTTCTAACAAATTCCCAAAGCATTTTATTATCCATTGAAAATAGGGTAAATTGCAATGGAATTAGAGAATTATTGATCAGATTCTTGTGAAGAATCAACCCATAATAGTTTTAAACAAAGAGACGCACACAAACAAGGGGTAGTGAGCACCTGGAGTCTAACAACAGTGCCATCCTCTCAGCAGCTCAATGGCTGAAGGGGCACAGAAAGAATTAGGAGCCCAGTGATAGCTAGACCATGGTGGAGAAGCTGCCTGAGGGAGCTGCAGAAGGGGTGCAGTCACTGTCAGAGACATAGTGGCAGAGTAGGAGAGAGCAGGAATAACATACCCTGACTTCCCTCTCCTCATGCCATCTGATCTCCAGCTACAGTCTCCCATTGGCCGCATCCAACGGTATCCAGCCATCAAGCATTCCTGAGAGATGCAGTCCATGAGAGGCATTATCCTTATGTTTGGAGAAGGGTAAGGAAGAGAAGTGTAAATTAGTAGTTATGTGTCTGGAGTCAGTCAAAGTCATGGCTCTGCCACTTTGTCAGTTTGTGACCTGGGTCAAGGTGCCTGACCTGTCTAGACTTCAGTTTCTACCTTTGTAAATAAAAATAATAATAGTACTTATAGTATTGCTTAAAAATGCTAAAATAGAGACCTCTTAATAGCCTTTTCCACAATATGAGTGATTATAAATATGTATTTGTGGATATTATTGCTATTAAACACTGGGATGTTCTTTTATTCACTCATAGCTGAAATTGAGAGAGATAATTATATGAGTTTGAAGAGTCTTGGATTCCTCATCTGGTTAAATCATGATGTTAAACTAGATGATCTCTGAAGGCCAGATGGAGAGAGATGCAAATAATTAGTTGTAAGGCCTTTGAGAAATTTAAGAAAAAAAACAAAAACACATTTTATATCTCATATAGTGCAAGTTGTGCTAGTGTATGCTTATAATATATTGTGCAGAGTAAAGTACTTTTTAAATTGAATCATGCATAAGTTAATTTTTT
>JAKFHU010000201.1:0-53819 GCA_023783475.1 Daubentonia madagascariensis
GGTGTATGTTTCCTCCTACTTCGTCAAAGACCAGGTGACAGTATGAGGATGGTTTTATATCTGGGTTCTCAGTCCTGTTCCATTGGTCTATGTGTCTGTTCTTGTGCCAGTACCATGCTGCTTTGGTTACTATGGCCTTGAGGTGTAGCTTGAAGCCTGGTAGATTGATGACTCCTAATTTGTTCCTTTTGCTTAAGATGGTTTTGTCTATATGGCGTCTTCTCTGGTTCCACATGAAGTGTAGAATCATTTTTTCTAAATCTGCAAAAAATGATGTTGTTATTTTGATAGGGACTGCATTGATTCTGTAAATCACTTTAGGTAGTATAGACATTTTAACAATGTTGTTTCTTCCAATCCAAGAGCGTGGTAGGGTTTTCCATCTGTTTACATCCTCTGCAGTTTATTTTCTATGTGTTTTGTAGTTCTCTCTATGTAGGTCTCTCACCTCCATAGTGAAATATGTTCCTTAATATTTAATTTTCTTTGGTGCTGTTGTGAAAGATATTACATCTTTGATTTGTTTCTCAGCCTGACTGTTCTTGGCGTATCTGAAGGTCACTGATTTGTGTGCATTGATTTTTGTATCCTGAGACTTTGCTGAATTAATTTATCCATCCCAGGAGTCTCTTGCCTGAATCTTTGGGGTTTTCTTGATATAATATCATACCGTCAGCAAAGAGTGAAAGTTTGATCTCTTCTGCACCTATTGGATACCCCTGATTCCTCTCTCTTGTCTGATTGCTCTGGCAAGCACTTCCAGCACTATTTTGAATAGAAGTGAAGATAGTGGGCAACCTTGTCTGGTTCCAGCTTTAAAGGGGAATGCTTTCAACTTTTCTCCATTCAGTATGTTGGAAGATTTTTTATTACTGCTTCAAATTCAGTTCTTGATATTGGTCTGTTTAAGAGTTCTATTTCTTCATGATGGAGCCTAGGGAGGTTGTGTGTTTCTAAGAATTTTTCCATTTCCTCCACATTTTCATGTTTTGGGGCATACAGATTTTTATAGTATTCAAAGATGATTTTTTTGTGTTACCATGATATCAGTTGTGACCTCTCCTTCTTCATTGCTAATTGAGCTTATTAGAGTCCTTTCCTTTCTGCTTCTGAACAACCTGGCAAGTGGTCTGTCTATTTTGTTTTTCTTTTCAAAGAACCAACTTTTTGTTTTATTAATCTTCTGTATAGTTCTTTAGTTCTCAAATTGCTTTAGTTCTGCTATGATCTTGGTTATTTCCTTTCTTCTGCTGCGTTTATGGTTGGTTTGCTCTTCCTTTTCCAGTTCCTTGAGATGACTCATTAGTTTACTGATTTGTGAACTTTCTGTCTTTTGCATGTGGGCATTTACAGCGATGAGTTTTCCTCTCAGGACTGCTTTTGCTGTATCCCACAGATTTTGATAACTTGTTTCAGCCTTATCATTTACTTCATAGAATCTTTTGATTTCCATCTGAATCTCCTCCTGGACCCAATAGTCATTCATCAATAGATTGTTTAATTTCCATGTTTTTGGATAGAGATGTGTGCTTCTGTTGGAATAGATTTTTAATTTTATTCCAATGTGGTCAGAAAAGATACATGGTATAATTTCTATTTTTAAAAATTTGTTGAGATCTGGTTTGTGACCTAGGATATGATCAATTTTAGAGAAAGTTCCATGAGCTGAGGAGAGGAACGGCTATTCAGTGTTGTTTGGGTGGAGTGTTCTGTAGGTGTCTGTTAGGCCCAAATGTTCTAGAGTCCTCTTTAGGTCCATTGTTTCTTTGCTTATTTTCTGCTTGGAGGATCTGTCCAGTTCTGTCATTGCGGTATTGAAGTCCCTGGCTATTAATGGCGTTGCTATTTATTTGTCATCTAGATCTAGCAGTGTTTGCTTTACGTATCTGGGTGCTCCTGTGTTGGGTGCATGAATATTTAGGATTGTTAAGTCTCCTTGTAGGACTTTTCCCTTCACCACTATATAGTGACCACCTTTGCCTTTCTTTACTTTTGTTGCCTTAAGGTTTATGATAGCTGATATAAGAATGACTAGCCCAGCTTTCTTTTGGTTTCCACTTGCCTGGGAAATTGTACACCAATTGCTGAGGGACTAATGATTTCTTTTGGGGGTTACTTTTTGCTCTGATTTTTCATGGTTCCTGTGCTCTTCACCTTGAGTCTGAACGAGTCCTTGTGCGTGAAATGCATTTCCTGGAGACAGCGGATGCTTGGCTTGTATTTTATTTTTATCTATTCAGCCAGCCTATGTCTCTTCAATGGGCAGTTCAAGCCATTCACATTTATTGAGAGAATTGATATTTGGGGTGGATTTCTGTTTATCCTCTTGGCTAGACTCTTGTTTTGTTTTATGCCATGAGGCATTCTCAATTCTGGGTTCTGGACTTTCAGCTGTTGGGTAATTTTACACCGGTCGGTGTCTGTTGCACTTGTCACTTCACAATGCAGGTCTGATTCCTTCTGGCAGGGCGGGTCTGGTCTTTGCAAATTCCAACAGCAATTGCTTGTCTGGGAAAGTCTTTATTTCTCCCTTAGATAAGAAGCTTAGATTGCAGTATAAAGAATTCTGGGTTGGCCGTTATTCTCTTTTAGAAGACTGAGGATGGGTCCCCTGTCCCTTCTGGCTTGTAAGGTTTCAGTTGAGAAATCCACAGTTAATCTGATAGGTTTCCCTTTCTAGGTTACCTGCTGTTTTTCCTTTACTGCTCGAAGGAGTGCCTCTTTTGTGTTTACTTTGGCCAGCCTAATAGCTATGTGGCATGGTGATTGCCCTTTCACGTTGAGTCTCCCCAGAGTCCTGTGTGCTTCTTGTACCTGGATATCAAGATTTTTGGCTAGGCCACGGGAATTTTCCTCTATTATTCCTTCAGTTAGATTTTCCAGCCCTAGTGAATTTTCTTCCTTTCCCTCGGGGATGCCTGTGATCCTTATGTTTGGCCTCTTTACATAATGCCACATTTCTTATATGCTTTGTTCATGCCTCTTGCTTTTGTGTTCTTTCTCTTCAACTGACCTATTTAGCACATATGAGTTATCTTCCAACTCTGAGATTTTTTCTCACTCTGTGTGATCCAGCCTATTCTTATGGTTTTCCACTGTGTTTTCTAGATCCTTGAATGCTGCTTTCATTTCCAGTATTTCTGTTTGATTTTTATGTAATAGATCACTTTCTTCAGAAAATTTTTCACTCATTTCTTGCATTGTTCTTGAGGTTTCCTTGTGCTGGCATTCACTTTTCTCTTAAATTTCATTGAGCTTTCTATAATCCATAAACAATATTCCTCTTCTCTCATTCTACCCATTTCATTTAAGTTGGTATCCATTGCTGAGGAACTGATGGTTTCTTTTGGGGGTGACTTTTAGCTCTGATTTTTCATGGTTCCTGTGCTTTTTTGCTGATTCTTTCTCATCTGGCCTCTTGGTAGAGAGCTGAGGGTGCTAGGGCTAATTTATCACCCTGTCTCCAAGAACCCAAGAATTGTTCCCTGGCAGAGCTGCGGAGAGAAGTCCTGGTCTGTATTGCATTAGGTGCGTTTTAGCAAGTTTGTCAGACCTCTTGGGTTACCTCTGACCTGTTGTCTTCACCTCTTTCCCAGTGGAGTGTAGCGAGTTTGTTCTCCCAGCTTGAGCTCCAAGCTGGTGGATTGTACTTGAGGGTATGAATCCACTGCTCCCTAATAGCTTGAGATGGAAGGCAATATTTTTAGCTATGCGGTTGTTCCTGCTGTTGTTGATTGTAGTTTGCGTAGAAGATACAGTTACCTAGGTAATCTGTTGTTCCCGTGGCAGGCTCTGGTCACCCAGGGTGGGTTTATGGTACCCCCTGGCTTTGGGAGGGGACTTATAGCTCCCTGGGGTTACCTTCTCCCTGCTCCCCCTTTGGTAGGGTGAGAAACCAGATAGCTTTTGGCTGCAGTGCGAAAGCTGCAGTGGGTATACTTCTACATAGCTCCGAAGTTGCTTACCAACCGTCCACTCACTTTTATTGAGATTAACCTTTGGATTTCACATGTGAATGAGATTGTATTGTATTTGTCTTTCTATGCATGGCTTATTTTAATACACATAATATCCTCCAGCTTTACCCATGTTGTCACAAATTATAGAGTTTTATTCTTTATGGCCAAACATGATTTCTTTGTAAATATATACTACATTATTTTCATCCCTTACCCATTGAGGGCTTCTTAGGTTCATTTCAGGTCTTGGTTATGAATAGTACTGTAATATACATAGAATGTAAATATTTCTTCATCATGTTTATTTTATTTTCTTTGTATGTATACCTGAATATGATTGCGAATTTACATAATAGTTACACTGTAAGATTTTTAGAAATCTCAAAGTAAATTTTGCATAATGGTTTTAGTAATTTATCATGCCACCAAGAGTAATAAGGATTTCCTTTTCTTTACATCCTTACCAACACTTAGATTTTTTCTTTTAATAAGAGTCATTCTAATAAAAATGAGGTGATACATTGTTGCTATTTTGATTTGAATTTCTCTGATAACTAGTGATGTTCAGTATTTTTCATATACTTGTGGGCAATTTATGTCTTATTTTGAGAAATGTGTTTTCAGGTCTTTTGCTATGTTTAAGTAGGGTTTAATTTTTTTTACTGGCTAGTATAGAAATTAAATCTCTTTATATATATACATAAATATATATATATTAATAATATACACCTATATACACACACATTTTTCACACATATATACTTAACTTTTATCAGATGCATAATTTGCCAATATTTTACCATTTCTGTAGGTTTTCTCTTCATTGTGTAAATCATTTCATATATTGTGCAGAAGCTTTTTGGTTTGATGAAATCCCATTTGTATATTTTTTCTTTTGTTACCCTGTTTATAAGGAATTTTCCCCCTGACAATTATTTCCAAAACCAATATCATGGAGATTTTCTCCTATATTTTATTCTAGTAATTTTATACTTTCAAGAATTACATGTAACTATTACATTCATATTAGGTCAATTTTTGTATTATGGGGAGAGATAAGAGTCTAATTTTATCTTTTGCTTTTGAATAGCCAGTTTCCCCAACACTATTTAAGAGACTGTTCTGTTCTTATTGTGTGTTCTTGGTAACCTTGTCAAAAATAAGTTGACCTTCAATGCGTAATTACAATTATTTATGTATTCTACATTTTGTTTTACTGGTCTGCATGTCTTATTTTAAGTCAGCACCATGCTGTTCTGGTCACTGTAGCTTTGTAGTACATTTTGAGGTCAGGTAAAGTGATATCTTAATTTTCATTGTTTTTACTCAAAATGGCTTTGGCTATTTGAGGTCTTGTGTGGTTCAATACAAATTTTAAAATTTCCTTTTTGTATTTCTGTAAAGAATGTAACTGGTACCTTGATAGGGGCTGGATTAAATCTGTAGTTTTTCTTGGGTAGTAATGAGCATTTTAACAATATTTATACTTTCAATTCATGTACATGAAATACCCTTATTTTTATATGCATATTCAATTTTTTAATAAATGTTTTATAATTTTCAGTGTAAAAATCTTTCACCTCCTTGTTTAAATCTATTCCTATGTATTTTATTATTTCATAGCTATGTAAATGAGATTGTTCTTTTGACTTTTGCAGATAATTTTGCAATTAGTATATAGTATGCTACTAATTTTTAATGTAAATTTTATATTTAGTAATGTTAACGTATTTTTTATTAGTTTTAACTTTTTTGATGGCTGCTTTAGGGATTGAATATATAAGATAATTACACCCACCTGCATATAGGCATATTTTATTTATTTCTTTTAAATTTATATGTGCTTTACTGCTTTCTCTTTCTTAATTGTTCTGGCTAGGACTTCCAGTACTATGTCAAAAATAAATGCAGAAAGTGGGCACCCTTGTATTGTCCCAGATCTCAGAGGAAAAAAAGATTTCAAATTTTCCATTTACAGCATGATAAAAGCTTTGTGCTTGTCCTATATATTTATTATTGTACAGATTTTTATCATGAAAAGATATTAGATTTGTTAAATGCTTTCTTATGCATCTATGAAGTACTTATTTTACTTATTCTTTGATTGCTATATATGTATGGTTTGTGTATGTTGAACTAGTCTTGCACCCTGGGAAGAATCCAAATATGTTTATCATTTTAAAATCTCCTTCTTTATCCTTCAGAGATTTTCCTAGTCTCATTTTATTTACTTCTGATGTGATTTTTCTTATTTTCTTCCTTCTACTAAGTTTGGATTGACTTTGTTCTGGTTTTTCTTGTTCCTTGAGTTGCTTTACATTGTTTTTTGATTTTTTTTTCTTTATTGGTGTGTGCATTTATTGCTGTAAACTTATTTCTTAGACCTGCTTTTTCTATAACCCATATTACTTGTCCTAATATTCATTTTAATGTTTCTATTAACATTGTTTTCTCAAGAGCATGTCATTCAATTATATATTTGAAAAGTATTCAAAATTTTCTTGCTATTGATATCTAGTTTATAACACTGTTTTTGGAAAAGATACTTCTTATGACATCAATCATCTTAAATTTGTTAAGACTTTCTAGACTAATGTGATCTACCTTAAACAACATTTTATGTGCATTTGAAACAATTATGTATTGTGTAGTTATTAGATGGAATGTTTTTATATTTGTGTTTGGTTCATTTTTTCTACAGTGCAGTTCAAATGCAACATCTTCTTGTTAATTTTTGTTTGGATATTGTGTCCATACCTGAAAGTGGGGTGTTCAAGTCCCCAGCAAGTATCCTCTTGCAGTAGTATATCCATCTCTTAAGATCTATAAATAAATGTTTTATATACTTAGGTTCTCTGACATTGTGTCCATATATAAGCACACTTTTTGGTAGTACAGACATTTTAACAATGTTGAGTCTATGGATCCAAGAGCATGGTAGGGTTTTCCATCTGTTTATACCACCTGCAATTTCTTTTCTCAGTGTTTCATAGTTCTCCCTATATAGATCTCTCAACTCCTTAGTAAATATGTTCCTAAATATTTAATTTTCTTTGATGCTATTGTGAAAGTATTGTGTCTTTGATTTGTTTCTCAGCTCGAATGTTATTGGTGTGTATGAAGGCTACTGATCAGTGTGCATTGATTTTGTATCCTGAGACTTTGCTGAATTTATGCATCAATTCCAGGAGTCTCTTGATTGAGTCTTTGGGGTTTTTCTAGATATGATATCATATCATCAGCAAACAGTGAAGGTTTAATCTTTTCTGCCCCCATTTGGACACCCCTGATTCCTTTCTCTTTTCTGATTACTCTGGCAAGCACTTCCAGTATTATGTTGAATAGAGGTGGAGATAGCAGGCAACCTTGTCTGGTTCAGGTTTTAAGGGTGAATGCTTTCAATTTTTCCCCGTTCAGTATGGTATTGGCTTTGGGTTTATCATATATGGCTTTAATAATTTTGAAGTATAAGCCATCTATACCTGTATTGTTAAGAGTTCTTATCATAAAATGGTGCTGAATTTTGCCAAAAGCCTTTATGCAGTCCTTATCAACCAACATTATTTCATGCAGATCTAGATAAAATAATAATATGCTTCATGGGGAGCCAGATAAGACCCTGTCTAGCCAAAGCAATCTTAAGCAACAAGAACAAATTGGGAGGCCTCAATATACCAGACTTCAAACTACACTACAAGGATATAGTAACCAAAAAAGCATGGTATTGGCACAAGAACAAAGACATAGACCAATGGAACAGGACTGAGAACCCAGACATTAAACCATCCTCATACTGTCAACTGATATTTGACAAAGTAGAAAAAAACATACACTGGGGAAAATAACCCCTATTAAATAAATGGTGCTGGGTAAATTGGATAGCCACATGTAGAAGACTGAAACAGGATCTGCACCTCTCACCTCTCACAAAAATCAACTCACAATGGATAACAGACTTGAACCTAAGACATGAAACCACAGAAGTTCTAGAAGAAAATGTTGGAAAGACTTGTATAGACATTGGCCTAGGCAAAGAACTTATGAAGAAGACCCCCAAAGCAATCACAGCAGCAATAAAATTAATAAATGGGACCTAATCAAATTAAAAAGCTTCTGCACAACCAAGGAAACTATCCCTGGAGTGAACAGACAACCTATAGAATGGGAGAATATATTTGCATGCTACACATCTGATAAAGGGCTGATAACCAGAACCTATACCGAACTTAGGAAAATCAAGAAGAAAAAAATCAAACAACCCCATTAAAAATGGGCAAAGGGCATGAACAGAAATTTTCAAAAGAATACAGAGTAATGGCAACCAAACATTAAAAAAAAGATTGTTCAGCTTCTCTGATCATCAGGGAAATAAAAATCAAAACTACAATGAGATATCATTTGACTCCAGTGAGACTGGCTTATATAAAAATTCCCAAAACAACAAATGTTGGTGGGGATGTGTACAGATAGGAACCCTCTTATATTGCTGGTGGGACACAAATTAGTACAACCTCTATGGAAAGTAATATGGAGATACCTCAAAGAACTAAAAGTAGAACTACCATTTAATCCAGCAATCCCACTACTGCTATTTATCCAAAGGAAAAAAAAGACATTCTGTAATATAGACATCCACACTCAAATGTTTATAGCAGCACAACTCACAATTGCAAAGATGTGTAGACAACCCAAGTGCCCGTCAGTACACATCTCACACTTTTTTATTTAAGTGGATTAATAAAATGTGGTGTATATATACACCATTGAGTACTACTCATCCATAAAAAACAATGAGTTAACACCTCTGGTATTATCCTTGGTGGAGCTAAAGCCCATTCTTCAAAGCAAGTATCACAAGGATGGAAAAACAAGCACTAGGGGTATTCACCAACAAATTGGTACTAACTGATCAATACTTATGTGCACACATTGAAATAGTACTTATCCTTGGTCGGGAAGCTTGGAGGGAGTTGGAGAGGATGAGTAAACTAACACCTAATGGGTGCAGGGCCCAGTGTCTGGGGGATGTTCACGAACGTAGCTCTGACTTGGGCAGTGCATAGGCAATATATGTAACCAAAGTGTTTGTACCATAATATTCTGAAATTTAAAAATAAAAAAGTGTGAGAGAGAGAGAAAGGATATATGTACACATACATTTCTGGAACTCTGAAATACAAGGCTGATACCCCTATATCTTCAATAAAATATAAAATAAAACAAGTACACTTTTTATGCCCTATTTTAAATTGACAACTTTATGATTAAATAATGATTTTGTCTATTTTTACAGTTTTTGACATAAGTCCATTTTGTTTGATGTTATGTATGTATAGATGGATAAATAGATATGAATAGATATATAATTGTGATTTTTTATTTATATGAAGTATCTTTTTATATCTCTTCAATTTTTAGTCCATATGTATTCTTACAGGTGAGGTTAATTTCTGATAGGCAGCATATAGTTTGATTCTTTAATATATTCATTCAACTATTCTAAGTATTTTATTGGAGAATTTATTTCATTTACATTCAAGGTAATTTACATTCACAGTTAGGGACTTACTACTGCCATTTTGTTATTTTTTTCTAGTTGTTTTGTAGATATTTTTCTTTCTTTTATACTAACTTCTTTTTCTTTCTCCCAAGAAAATGTACACTGTGCTGCCTGAATTTGGGGAAATAGTGATGTGGGTAATCTGAAACTGTTCTTTCTACTTTTGTCAAGGCATATTTTCTTTTTACTATGCCATAGACTTGTACTGTGGTCTCTCACTTAGTTTTTTTAGCTCTTTTGAAGATATTCTTGCATGTGTGTACTTAATTATATTTATATTTCTGCAGGGTAATGATGACTGGAGAGTCCTATTCTGCCATATTGCTCAAAACCTCAATTGTTTAATTTTGTTAGTTTAGTATCTTGAGACTCCTATGAAAGAATATAATTAATTTTCATGGTACTATCCTTTTGGTAGACACTGTAATATACCGTTCCTGATATTTTTGTTTGTTTGTTTGCTTGCTTGCTTGTTTTCAGTGCTTATATTCAGCCATTCTTTCTACATCAAATGGTCTTACTACGGTTAGAAAAAAAACAAAACAAAAACTTGAAAAACTCATACAGAATCATCCAACTAATTTGCCCTGCAAGTTGTAAATTTCATACTGAGACCAAACAAGTCCATTACAATGATCAAAAAAAGTGTTATCAGTGCCCAAAATTCTGGTTAATCTCTTAAAATTGAAAGGCTGACCAAAAGGAAGGTATTGGTAAATTAAACTAAATGATGCCTTCATATAGAACAAAGTATAACCAAACTTAATATGTAAACAAACTTTATAATTTAAAGAGTATATTCTTGAAACAAGTAACTGACTCTCAACCAATTATAGCAACCAAGCTCTCAGCCAATCATAGGATTTACTCTGGAATACCTATAGGATTTACTCTGGAATACCTATAGCCCTACAATTGGGCTATAACCAATTACGCTGTTTTTTATGTCACTTCATTTCTATTACAGGCTTCCTGTCCACATTACTGGGTGGAGTTCTCTAAACAGCCACTGGTTTAAGGTGCTACCCAATTCATGGTCAAATAAACTCTGCTAAATTTGATTAGTGTCATTTTAAAGAACAGAATAATAGCATAAAACCCACAACGTGTGTATGTATATGTGCCAACACACACACACACGTATCATTCAGCCTTATAAAAGAAGAACCTGCTATTTGTGACAACATGGATAATTTGGTATTTATTTTTTTTACACTAAGTGAACTAAGCTAGACACAGAAAGAAAAATACTGCATAATTTCAGTTATATATGGAAAAAGAGAGAACAAAGGTGGTTTCATGTTTGGGGATGAGGAATCCTATAGATCAAAGGATAAAAGTTTTAGCTATGTATGATGAATATATCTACAGATCTAATGAAGAACATTACAACTATAGATGATAAGTTTATATTCTATGCTGTAAATTTGGTAAAATAGACTTTAGGTTCTCTTTTCACAAAAATGTATCTATACATAAGATGAATATGATAATTTTCTTTAATGTAGTAACTATTTCACTATTTAAAAGTATTGCATAACAGAGTGTACACTGACCACTCTAAATATACACAATATAATGTGTAAAATCCACAGGTAGTAATTCTAATGTCTTTACTTCTTCATATATAGTTTCTTTTAATTTTCTCTTGTTAATGAGATGTGATATATTATTACTTTTTTATTTGTAAATATTAAGGGGGTACAAATGATTCAGTTTACATGGATCACTTTTGTAACGTTTGAGCCCCGGCTAAGTGTGTGCTCCTTACCCAGATACTGTTCACAGTACCCATTAGGTAGGTTTTTGCTCCTCCACCTCCCCCAACCCCTCCCCTTCCTCCAGTCTCCTCCCCACCCTCTGGTTGATTTCCACTGAGTTTTACTTCTCTCTGTACACATGTGTGCTCATCCATTAGTTCCAGTTTAACAGCCAGTACATGTGGTATTTGTTTTTCCATTCTTTAGATACTTAACTTAGGAGAATGGTCTATAGTTCCATCCAGATTGTTGCAAAATTTATAAATTCATATTTTTTATAGGTGAGTAGTATTCCATAGTATATATACCACATTTTACTGATACACTCATGAATTGATGGGGACTTGGGTTGACTCCACATATTTGCAGCTTGGAATTGTGCTGCAATAAACATTCAAGTGCAGGTGTCTTTTGGATGAAAAGTCTTTTTTTCTTAGTTTTTTTTCTGAAACTAGACACTAATAATTAAAACATAACAACTCTGGAAATCAGATCCTCCTGCAGCATTTATCATTGTCATATGTTCATATTTGTAGTTATTTCTTATTTGCTTTCTAAATAATTCTATTTATTTACATATGTAGTAATTAATGTGTCTGTGCTTTTAGCTTAGAGATCATATAGAAATTTATTTAAAGACATAGAAACATAAACAAATAAACAACCTATCTTTCATTGTCTTTATACTGGTCTGTTTGGGCAGTGCTGAAACAGTTCTGCCCTAAACCTTAACCTGGCAGTTTAAAATTTTTCTCAGCCTTTATTTCTCGGATTTCACAGATCCTAAATGTCAGACGAACATGTAAGCTTCACACTTTTTCAACATTTTTAATCATGTCTTGAGCTGGGCACATGTGTCTAAACCTGACCTTTAGATTTTCCGATGTGCATAAACTTTAAGATATTTTTTCTCATGTTTCTCCTTGGTCAGCCTCATAGTTCCCATTCTTTTTCATGTCTACCACTTGATGCATTTTATTTTCCTGCTTCATATTGCTGTACCTATTATGTTTGCTTGAAAAATTTTTACAAACTTTTACAGCAGGTTGCTAAAGTCCAAGAAAGTTCTACAACTGGAGGGAAAAAATTGATAGTGATATCTCATGGGACCATCAGAGAGCTCACAACCATAACACTTTGAGAAAAAAATCTGCATTGACCTTTATCGCAAAAGCTAGCCACACTGAGAATGTGGACCACTGACTTAATGGCCAGTGTTGAACTGGGGAGTTGGGGACAGGATGCACTTAAGTTAAAATGCTCCAATGCTGTATTTACGAAACTGTATCACCCTCTATCTTCATTAACTAGACACTAATAATTAAGGATTATCCTGGCTGTTTCAATTTATTTTATTAGTTTTCAGATTATTAAAAAACTCCTTAACAGTTTTTGCCAACTCAGTTATTGCTTTAATTGGGAAGGATTTTTTGGTAAATTTTACTCAACAATTTTAGTGGGCTTACAAAATGATTAGCTATCATAAGCCCACCACATATTATACATTTCACTTTTATATAGTGTTATACATTTTTCTTTCAAACAATTCCAAGTTGTATAATAAGATATATGGTTGGTTTATTTATCACAGACATAATTTTAATATGTGGACAACAGTAGTGTCTCGTTCTTTATAGGCAGTAACTTTACTAGAGAATGCACAGTTTCTGGTTAATGAAGTATCTTTTTTCCTCCAGCTGTTCTTTTTTATTTTTAAATTTAGGCTCAATTTTAAGAAGAATGTATGATCCATAATTTTATAACATTATATAGAAAGATTACATTAAAAACTATACTTGAATTTTCTATATGCTCATATTCTATTTCTAAATACCACAGAAAATAATCTTATACATTTACACTACATATGCACAGATATATTCACATAGGGTTACATAAACAAAACTAGAAATGACTCAATTTTCATTGGCAAACAAATGGCTAAATTAATCAATAATCACAGTCTGAAATCACTTAGGTAATTGTTAAGGATAGGTGCAGGTTGGCAGCATTAAACACAGGAAAACAGGAGTGGGGGGAAATGAGGAGGCCAGTGAACATTTGGAACCTAACCTACAACAGCAGGAATTTGAGGTTAGGGACTTTTCATGGCCAGGCACATGTGCAGAAACTAGGAGCTCATGTCCAAAGGTGACCTTTATCCCATTAACATACATTAACGTAGTGAAAATCACACCCACCATTGCCATGACAGTTTACAAATATGGCAACCCCTGAGAGTTACCCTGTACAGGTAAAATTGGGGAGGGCCCTTAGCTCTAAGAACTCTCCACCCTTTTCCAAGAGAAATAATGAATATTCCACCCACCACTGAGCATATCATAAGGTGTAGACATAAAAGTAGGAGTGTGGTAAGGCCCCAGCATCTTCTCCACTCACAGAGACAGACCTGTTTCACCTCAGGAAACGTACTTTGGCTTTCTGTTCTATGCAGACAAACCTGCAACAGAAGCTGCTTGTGTGAGTTGCTTGCATTTGTCATCACTCCCTCACACCAGCCCGGCTTGTGATTCTTCCAAGCTAGGAGCCAAAGAACTGGGGCAACACCCCTCAAAAAATCAACCCTGATAGTAATTTAAATATGTTTAATACTTTGAGTAAGGCAAGAGTTTTCTCTTTTATTGACTAAATTTGATCAAAAGAAGATTTAATTATTTATTGCAGGAGAAGAGTTCTGCATCCAAATTTAAATAAGCTCTTTACTTAGATTAATGAGTTTTATTTTTTTCCTCACAGATGATTTCAACCATAAGATATATAGAATTTTTGTTTTAAGATCTCTTCATTATTGCAAATTTTAAAAATAAAAACATAGATCTTTAAAATAAGCCATACAATTTTTATTGTAATTCAATAAGTAATCCTGTCTCACTTTTGCATCCTCAAGATCCATGAGAAGCATGGGGAAATGCTATACTTCAGATTATAGCAATATAATTTAACTTATCCATTATTTCTGATTACTGCAGAAGCATAAGAAGAAAAATAAATGTCTCATACAACAGTGATTCATGAGAAAGAGCTGTATATTATACAAATAAAGGAAATCCAAGAAAGAGTATAGATTTTAAATTTGACCCATGCTTCTCATATCTTCTCTTTTTCTGCTTAAAAGAAAATAAAATTAAGTTAGAAGGTACATTTCATTTATGAGTTCATGAGTTCACTCTTGGAGTACAATTGTATTAAATATTTTTTCGTGAAATCATGCCACTATGTCTTAAATACATTAATAATGAAGAATCCTAATAATTTCCTCCATATTTTTAATTTACATAATAAGTAATTTATATATTTATAATTCAAATGTGTGTCCTGATGTCATATCCAAGAAATTATTGACAAATTCAATGCTGTGAGGATTTGCCACCATGTTTTCTTCTAATAGTTTACAGTTTTGTTCTGATTATGTCCTTTATCCATTTTGAATTAATTTTTATGTAGTGTAAGTTATCAACTTTTCTGCTTTCCATGTGTGTATTGTTTCTCATTCCCATTTATTGGAAAAAAAACACCTTTATCTGTTAAATGATTTTTATACCTTTAGTGAAAGTAGACTATTTATGTGAGGGTCTACTTCTATGATCTCTATTGTAATCTATTGCTGCGTGTATTTCCACGTATGCCAGTCCCATGTTATTTTGATTACTGTGGATTGTAGTAAGTTGTGAAATCAGTCTTTTTAAAAAAAAAAAAGACTAATGACCAACTTTGAGGGATATGGAGAGAATTGAAATAGATCTGTTTAACTTTGTAGTAGTGTCTTCTTATTAATGTCAAGAATCCATGAATACAGATATTTTTATTTTTTGTGTCTTCTTTAAATTCTTTACCAATGTTTATAGTTTTAGTGTACAAGTTATAGTTTTAGTGTACAAGTCTTTCACATTTTGGTAACCTTTATTCTCACATTTTTGATTGTATGTAAATGTTATTTTTTAGTATTCTAAAATTAGTTGTCAGATTATTCTTTTCAGGTTGTTCATTTTTTGTGTACAGAAATGTAACTGATTTTGTGTTTTGGTGCTGTATTCTGAAACTTTGTTGAGTTTATTTGTTGCCCCTAAGTTCCTAAGTTCTTCTTTCCTTTTTTTTTTGGTAACATTTTTGGCATTTTCTACACGCAAAGTTGTGTTATCTCTCAACAGAGATAACTTTAATTTTTTTTCTTTCCAATTGAGATGTTTTTAAATTTACTGTTGCCTGTTTAATTCTGGCTAGATCTTCAAATACTGTGTGAAATAGTACTGAAAGAAGTGACCAGCCTAGTCTTTTTCCTGATGTTAGGAGAAAAGCTATTATACTTTAACCACTGAGTGTAATGGTAGCTGGGAATTTTAATATATGACCTCTAGGATGCACAGAATGTTTTCTTCTATATTTAGCTTACTACATTTATAAATCATAAATGGTGTTGAATTTTGGTATTATAAATGTATAAATTACACAAAAATTTATTGTTCATAATACGTGCACATACGGTGGTGTACATGTGGAATTTCATCACATGCCTAAAATGTGTAATGATCAAGTCAGGCTATTTAGGATATTTACCATCTTGAGCATTTATCCTTTCTATGTGTTGGAAACTTTACAAGTCTTATCTTCTACCTATATTGATATATACAATACATTGTTGTTAACTCTAGAGACCTTATTCTGCTATTAAACTTTAGAACTTATCTATATAACTGTATGTTTCTATTTATTCAATCTCTTTTTTCTTTCCCTTCACATACATCTCACCTCTGGTAACTACCATTCTACACTTTACATCTATGGTATCAACTTTGTCAGCACCAACACACGAAAGAGGAAAAGTAATATCTGTCTTTATGTGCTGGTCTTATTTTATGTATTATAATGACCTCCAGTTCCACCCACGTTGTAGCAAATGACAAAATTTTATTTATATTTATGCCTAAATAGCAGTCTGCTTTATGTAGTTATATGTATATAGACACATGTGTATATGTGTGTATAGGAGTGTGTATATACACATACCTATGTACAATGGGATGCTGTATGTAATACAGTTCCTTAATGCATTAATTAGTTTCTTAATACATTCATCAGTTTGTGGACACAAGTTAATTTATCAGTTGGTGGACACATAAGTTGATTCTACATGTTTGTTATTTTTTGCTATTGTGGATAGTACTGAAATAAACATATTAACATGGGGGTACATGTATCCCTTTTATGTGTTAATTTCCTTTATTTTGTATAAATACCAAGTAGTGGGATTGCTGGATAAGCATGGTTTTCTACTTTTTTGAGAACTCTCCATACTTTTTTCCATAATTGCTGTACTAATTTACATTTACATCAATAGTGTGTGAGTTCCCTTTTCTATGCATCTGCCAGCATCTGTTATTTTTGTGTCTCTTTGGTAATATAAATCATATCTACAGAGAGATATCTTATTGTGATATTGACTTGCATTTCCCTGATAATTAGTGTTGTAGAGCATTCTTTCATATACCTATTGGCCATTCGTTGTCTTCTTCTGAGAGTTGTTTATTTAGACCATTCTCCCACTTTTTAGAAGGATTTTTCCTATTGAGTTTGAACTTCTTGTTTGTTCTAGATATTTGTATGTTGTCAGATTAATAGTTTGTAAATATTTTCCACATTCAGAAAGTTGCCTCCACTCCATTGATTGTTTCCTTTGCTGTACAGAAGCTCTTTATTTTAATAGAGTTCTATTTGTATTTATTTGTGTTTGTTGTCTGTGTGTTTGAGGTCTTAGCCATAAAATCTTTGCCTAAAATATGGTTCTGTTATGTTTTCTATAAGTTTTATACTAGTAGTTTAATAGTTTCGCATCTTATGTATAGGTCTTTTATCCATTTTAGTTGATTTTTTTGTACATGGTCAGAGAAAGGATCTCTTTTTCTTCTTCTGCATATGAATATCCAATTTTTCCAACCCTTATTGAAGAGAATGTTCTTTTCCCAATGTATGTTCTTAATGAATTTGTCTAAAACCAGTTGGCTATAAACACATTGATTCTGGGTTATATATTCTCTTTTATTAATCTATGTTTGTTTTTATAGCAATATCATGCTAATTTTGTTCTTATAGCCTTGTAATATATTTTGAAGTTGGATACCTTTTGACATCAGGTTTCTTATTTTTACTTATGTTTCTTTATCTACTCAAGTTCTTTTTTGGTTCCGTATAAATTTTAGGATTTCTTTTTCATGTTTATGATAAATGTCATTGGTATGTTGACATTTTTTTGTTTACCGTCTTGGTTAAATTTTTTTCTAGGATTTTATTTATTTATTATTATAGCTATTGTAAATTATATTGTTTTTTGTATTTTTTCCTTCAGATAATTTAATATTGGTGCATAGAAACAGTACTGAGATTTATATGTTAATTTTTTGTCATGCATTTACTAAATTTGTTTATCACATGTGAGAATTTTTCGTGGACTCTTTAGGTTTTTTTTTTTTAATATAAGATAATGTAGTCTGCAATGCCATACAGTTTGACTTCATTTCCTTCAATATGGTTGCCTTCTACTTTGCATGAATGATCTGACTAGGACCATCAGTATTATGTTAAACAGGAATGGTGAAAATGAACATCTTGTCTAGTTTCAGTTAGGGGAAAAGCTTTCAGGGTTTTTTGTTGTTGTTGTTATTCTATTCAGTGTAATGTTAGTTGTGGGTTTGTTATTATTGTTATATATGACCTTAATTATATTGATTTATATTTCTTCCATGTCTAGTTTGTTAAAGTTTTACTATCAATGGATGCTGAATTTTTTCAGATGATTTTATGCATCAATTTATATTATTATGAATTTTTGTCCTTCATTATGTATGTAATGTATTATGTTTATCTATTTGTGTATGTTGAACTAGATTTGCTTACCTAGGATAAATCCCACTTAATTATGATGTATTATCTTTTAAATATTCTGTTGTATTAGGTTTGCTGGTATTTTGATGAAAATTTTTGGAATATTGGCCAGTAATTTTCTTTTTCTGTTGTGTTTTTATATAATTTTGATGTCAGGATAATGCTGGACTTAAGTAATGAATTACAAAGAACTTCCTCGTCTTCTATTTTCCAAATAATTTGAGTAAAATTGGTGTTAGTTCTGCATTATATGTTTGGTAGAATTTGGCAGTGAAGCCATCCATTCCTGGGCTTTTCTTTATTGGAAGACTCTCACTGATTCAATTTCATTATGTGTTGGTCTGTTCAGGATTTCCGATTCTTCTTGATTCAATTTCATAGGTTGTGTTTCCAGGAATTTATCCATTTCCTCTGTTTTCTAGTTTGTTAGCGTATACCATATTCATAATAGTTTCTAATAATTTTTTTATTGCTATGCCGTTTCTTGTAATGTTTCCTTTCTTATATTTTTTATGTGGGTATTCCCTTTTCTTCTAGTTACCCAGTTAATACTTTATTAATCTTCATCCTCTCAAAAAAAAAAAACTTTTTCTTTAGCTGATCCATTTTTTTAGTCTAATCCATTTAATATGCTCTGAAACTTACTATTTCTTCTTTTCTACTAATTTTGGTTTTGTTTGTTCTTGCCTTTCCAGTTACTTTAGGAGCATTACTGGGCTGTTCATTTGAAATCTTTACACTTTATTGATGTAGGCATGCATTGCTTGCTATAAATTTTATCCCGTAAGTTTTGGAATATTGTGTTTTCATTTTTATTTGTTTCAAGAATTTTCCTTTGATTTTTTTTTTCTTAATTTTTCATTGACCTAGTATTTTTCAGAAGTGTGTTGTTTAATTTTCTTGTACTTGTACAGCTTCAAAAGTTTTTTTTCTTATTAATTTCTGGTTTTATTCCATTTTGGTCTGAGGAGTTACTTGATTATTTTAATTTTTAAAAATTTCTTAAGACTTGTTTTGTGTCTTAAGATATGTTCTATTCTAAAGAATGTTTCATGTAATGATGCGACAAATCTACATTCTGCAGCTTGTGATGGAATGTTCTATAAATGTCTATTAGGTCCATTTTGGGGTGTGTGTGTGTGTGTGTGTGTATGTGCACGTGTGTGTGTGTAGAGAGAGAGAGATATATATAAATATGTGTATATATATAAAATATGTATATATATGTCTGTGTGTGTATATATGTATATAAATAAAATAGTTATATCCTGTTGCTGAGTTGATTATTTCATCATTATACAATTACCTTCTTTGTCTCTTTGTACTGTTTTTGACTTAAAATCTATTTTAGCTGATACAATTTTAACTTGTTACTTGTTAACTTGTTACTCCTGCTCACTTTTGGTTTCCATTTATGTGGAAGATTTCTTTCTACTTCTCTACCTTGGAATATCTTTTTCTGTGTTTTTACTTTAAGTCTATATATGCCTCTTTTATTTTGATAGATTTAGGGATTATAGTTATTTTGTGGATATATTGTGTATTGGTGAAATTAAGGCCTTCATCATACCCGTAAACAGAAAAAGTAGTGTATTTTGTACACAACAGGCAATTTTGATCACTCTTCCCCCTCCAGATCTCTCCTTTTCTTAGCTTCCCATGTTTATTACACCACTTTATGACCATATATATACATCATTTAGCTTCCCCTTATAAAGTGACAAGGTATAGAATTTGTTTTTCCATTCCTGAGATACTTCCCTTAGGATAATCATCTCCAGTTCCATCAAAGTTGGTGCAAAAGACAGTGTTTCATTTCTTTTTATGACCAAGTGTTATTCCATGGTGGAGAAGTATGTGTGTACACCACATTTTCTTTATCCACTCACCAGGTGATGGACACTTAGGTTTATTTCATATCTTTGCAATTATGAATTATGCTGTGATAAACATTTGGGTGCAGGTTTCTATTTTGTAAAATGACTAGTTTTTCCCCTTGAGGATATAGCCAGTAGTGCAACTTCTGCAATAAATTGTAGCTATAATTTTAGTTCTTGAGGAAGGAATCTCCACACTATTTTCCATAGAGTTTGTACTAATTTATGTTTCCACAAATAATGTATAAGTGCATTCATTTTCACTGCATTCATGCCAAATCTCTTGTTTTTTTGACTTTTTATACCAGTCATTCTGACAGGGATAAATGGTATCCATTGTATTTTTAATTTTCATTTTCCTGATGTTTAATGACATTGAGCATATTTTTATATGTTTTGTGGCCATTTGTCTATCTTTAAAAAATATCTGTTCATGTATTTCACCCATTTTTGATGGGGTTATTTGATTTTTCTCTCTTTCTTTTTCTGATTTGCTTGAGTTCTTTGCAAATTCTGGATATTACTCATCTGTTGGAGGTGTAGTTTGAAATATTTTCTCTCATTGTGTTGATTGTCTATTTACACTGTTGATTATTTCCTTTGAAATGCATAAACATTATTGTTTAACTAAGTCCCTGTTATTTATTTATGTTTATTTTATTTATTTATTTATTTTGAATTTCAGAGTATTACAGACATGCACATGCTTTGGTTACATAAATTGCCTTTCATTGCCCAACGAGTGTGCCCATCCCCTAGACGGTGCACACCGCATTCATTAGGTGTAGATTTACCCATCTCCTCCTCTGCCCTCCCACCTGCCAACACCCTGTGAATGTTGCTTCCCATATATGATTTTTGGTGTTGATCAATTAGTACCAATTTAATGGTGAGCCCATGTGCTGTTGGTTTTCCACTCTTGTGATACTTCACTTAGAATGGCTCCAGCTCAATCCAGGATACTACAATAGGTAGTTCATCATTTTTTATAGCTGAGTACTACTCCATGGTATACATATAATGCATTTTGTTAAACCACTCATGCACTGATGAGAACTTGGCTTAAAATTCAATAGCCACATTTAGAAGACTGAAACAGGATCCACACCTCTCACCTCTCACAAAAATCAATTCATGATGGATACCAGACTTAAACCTAGGGCATGAGACCATAAGAATTCTAGAAAAAAATGTTGGAAAACTCTTATAGACACTGGTCTAGGCAAAGCATTTATAAAGAAGGCCCAAATACAATCATAACATCAACAAAAATAAATAAATGGGACATGATCAAATTTAAAAGCTTCTGCACAGAAACTGATCATTAGAGCAAATAGATAAACTACAGAATGGGAGAATATATTTGTATGGTATACATCTGATGAAGGGCTGATAACTAGAATATATATAGAACTCTGGGAAATCAGCAACAAAGAAAATCAAACAACCACATTAAAAAGTGGACAAAGGACACAAAGATAACATTTTCAAAAGAAAATAGACTAATGGCCAAGAAACATATGAAAAACTGCTCAATGTCTCTAATCATCAGGGAAATGCAAATCAAAACCACAATGAGATATCACTTAACTCCAGGGAGACTGGCTTTTATCAAAAAGTCCCAAACAACAAATGTTGGCGGGGATGTGGAAAGATAGGAACACTCACACAGTGCTGGTGGGACTGCAAACTAGTATAACTTCTATAGAAATTAGTATGAAGATATGTCAAAGAACTAAAAGTAGAACTACCATTTGATTCAGCAATTCCACTACTGGGTATTTACCCAAAGGGAAAAAAGACATTCTGTAATAAAGACATCTGCACTTGAATGTTTATAGCAACATAATCACAATTGCAAAGATTTAGAAACTAACTGTTATTTATTTTTATTGCTGCTTTATTTGCTCTTGAGATCTTAGTCATAAATTCTTTGCATAGGTCAATGACTGGAATAGTTTTTCCTGCATTTTCTTTTAAATTATTTTAGTGTTTTGTTTGTTATTATTTTATTTTCTACTTTCTTACATTTATGTCTTTATTCTATGATATATTAATTTGTGTATACAATGATAGGGATTCAGTTTAATTATTTGTTATATGGCTATCCAATTTTCCCAGCACCATTTATTCCACAAGCCTTCCTTTCCTCAGTATACGTTTTTGTCTGTTTTGTCAAAAATCAATTGGTTGTAGCTATATGGCTTTATTACTGCATTTTCTGTTCTGTTCCATTGCTTGACATGTCTACCTTTATATAACTATCATGCTTTTTGCTTACTAGAAAGCCTTGTTGTTTAGTTTGAATTCAGGTAATGTGATGACTCCAGATTTGTGCTTTTTGCACAGGATTGCTTTAGATATATGGGCTCTTTTTTTTGTTCCATATAAAGTTTAGGATTGTTTTACCGCAGTGTCTGAAAGTTGACATTGGTACTTCGATAGGAATTTCATTGAGCTTATAAATTACTTTGAGACATATGGACATTTTAACAGTCTTGATCTTCCAATTCATGAGCATGGGATGTTTTTCCAGTTTTGTCATCTCCAATTTCTTTCCTCAGTGTTTCATAGCTCTCCTTGTAAAGAACTTTCACCTCCTTTGTTAAGTATCTTCCTAGGTATTTAATTTTCTTTGAAGCTATTGTAAATGGCATTTATTCTTGACTCAACTCTCATCTGAACTATTAGTAATGTGTGGAAATGCTACTGATTTGTGTACATTGTTTTATCACCTAAACTTTTGCTGAATTTATTTATCAATTCTGAAAGTCCTTTGGAGGAGTATTTACTGTTTTCTGTTGAAAAGAATATATCATTCGCAGCAGAAATAGTTTGATCTTCTCTTTCCCGATTTGGATACCCTTTATTTCTTTCTCTTGCCTCATTGCTTTGGCTAGGTCTTCAGTACTATATTGGATACAAGTGGTGACAGTGGACAGCCTTCTTTTCTTTCAGTTCTTTGGAATAATTCTTCCAACTTTTCCCCATTCAGTATGTGTTATCTGTTAGTTTGTCATATATGACTTTTATTAATTTGAGTTATGTTGCTTCCATGCCTAGTTTGTTGAGGGTTTTTTATCATGAAAGCGTGCAGGGATTTACAAGTGATTTTCTGCATCTATAGAGATGATCATGTGGTCTTTGCTTTTGCTTCTGTTTATGTGGTGATACATATTAATTGACTTGCATATGTTGAACCTTCCTTTGCATCTCTGGGATGAAGCCCACTTGATGGTGGTGAATAATTTTTTGAGGTGTGGTTTGATTTGGTTTTATAGGATATTTTTGTGGATTTTTTGCGCCTATGTACATGGGGGAAATTAGTTTGCAGTTTTCTTTTTTGTTGTGTTCTTTACTAGCTTTGGTATCAGGCTTATATTGGCTTCATAGAATGAGTTAGGGTGGATTCACTCCTTCTCAATATTATGAAACAATTTCAGTAGGATAGGTGCCACTTCGTTGTAAGTCTGCTGGAATTTGGCTGTGAATCTTTCCAATCCTGTGCTTTTTTGTTGTTGTGAGCTTTCTGATTACTGTTTCAATCTTGCTTATCATATTGGTCTATTTAGGATTTCTTCCTGATTAAAACTTTTCAGGTTATGAATTTTAAAAAAATATCAATTTCTTCTAGATTTGCTAGTTTATGTGTATAGAGGTTTTCAAAGTAGTGTCCGATGGTATTTTATATTTCTCCATTCTCAGTTATAACGTTTCATTTTCCCTTTATGCTTGAAAGCTTATTTGAATCCTTTTTCTTCTACTCTAGTTAACATAACTATAGGTCTACCAATTTTGTTTATCTTTTCATAGAATCACCTTGTTTCATTGATCCTTTGTTTTATTTTGTTTTGCTTTGTTTTTTTTTTGTTTTTGTTTTTGTTTTTTTTGGTTTCCATTTCTTTCAGTTCTTCTCTTATCATGCTATCTATTTTCTTCTGCTAACTTTCGGTTTGGTTTGTTCTTCTAGTTCCTTGAGGTGTGTCATTCAGTTGTTAATATGCAATCCTTGTGTCTTTTTGATGTGGCCATTTAAGCCATATATTTTTTTTTAATTTCTTAGTGCTGATTTTGTTGTATTCCAGAGTTTTTGGAAGTTTGTATCACATTTTTTCCTTCAGTTCAAAAACATTTTTGATTTTTCAATGCTTGTTATAGGGAGACATGGCATCATTTTTTCTAAAGCACTCATAGTTCTGGAGGAAGACTTGTTGTCACCCCCTAAAGACAAGGTTTAAAATACATAGAGAATATGAATAAGGAAAAAGAAAGACTATTGTTCAGCGAGTCTATTTGGTAAAATAACTCAATGGCTTGCAGAAAATATGATTCAATACAAATATTGTTTCTAACCCTAAATCACTATTTTTGTCTAACCTTCCATATTTCTTCAGTTTTCCCAAATATTGTGACTTCCTTAAGTTAAAATGTGAAATTATAGTGTGTCTCTTACATTTATAAAGGGTAGGTAAATAAGAATGTATGTTTTTGTCTAACAATACTATGTTTCATGAAACTGAGAAAACTGTAGGAAGCTAAAAATGATTTAAAAGGATTCATTGATTTTTAATGTAAATATTTGCTGCCATTTTAAAGGGATCAACTAAAGTAAATAAATATTATCTTCAGGTTACATTGTTAAAGGCTTAGCATAATTACATTTAACATAAAATGAAATCTGATAATTTTGCATAAAATAAATAGTTTAAAGAATAAAAAAAATATTTTTGATATCCATCTTGATTTTTTTTCATTGACCCAATGATTGTTGAGCAGCAGGATGTTTAATTCACATGAATTGTGCAGTTGTGAGAGTTCCTCTTGGAAATCATTTCTAGTTTTATTCCTTTGTGGTATGAGACAATATGTGGTATGATTTTGATTTTTCTATTTTTGCTGACCTACCTATGATCTATCTTGGAAAAAGTTCCATATACGGATGACAAAAAATATATATTCTGTAGTTTTTGGGTAGAATATTCTGTAAATGTCTGTTAAGTCCTAAGTGTCCTCTCTAACAGCAATGTTGTTTTATTAATATTCTGCCTCAATGATTCGCTGTTCTGTTAGTGAAGTATTGAAGTTCCTTCTTATTTCCATGTTGCTGTTTCTTTCTTTCCTTACATCTAGTAGGATTTGTTTTATGAATCTGGGACCTCCTGTGCTAGCAACACATACTGAGGTTTATTATATCTTCTTGTTGAATTGATCCCATTACCATTATGTAATGACTATCTTTGCATTTTTCTTATCATTGCTGATTTAAAGACCAATTTATCTAATATAGAAATAATTTCTCCTGGTTGCTTTAGGTTTCCATTTGTGGGGAATATTTTTTCCACCCCTTTAGATTGAATCTATGAGAATCTTTGTAAGTTGCAAAGGTTTCTTGGAGACAACATATATTTCCATTATTTTTAATCTCTTCTGCTTATCCATAATTTTTTTTATTATATCATATTATTACAGAGTACAAAAACATTGGTCACATAAATTGATTTGGGACCACCTAAGTTAGAGCTACAAGTGTAACCATTCTCCAGACACCTTAGAACATACCACTTAGGTGTGAATTTATCCATCCCCTACTCCCCTCCCACATGCCCAATTGCCATTGAATGTTACTTCCATATGTGGATACAAGGGTTGATCTATTAGTACCAATTTAATGGTGAGTGCATGTGGAGTTTGCTTTTATATTCTTGGGGTACTTCATGTAGAAGAATGGGTTCCAGCTCCATCCAGGATAGTACAATAGACAGTTCTCAGTTTTTTGTTTGTTTTTTTTTAATGGCTGAGTAGTAAACCATGGTACACATATACCACGGTACACATATACAACATATTATTAATCCACTCATTTATTGATGGACACTGGGGTTGTTTCCACATCTTTGCAATTGTAAACGATGCTGCTATAAGCCTTCAAGTGTAGTTGTCTTTATTATAGAATGTCTTTTTTTCCTCTGGTTAAACAGCTGGTTGTGGAATTGCTGGATCAAATGGTAATTTTGCTTTAAGTGCTTTGAGGTATCTCCATATTACTTTCCATAGAGATTGTACTAGTTTGCAGTCCCACCAGCAGTGTATGAGTGTTCCTAAATTTAAATTTGCCCCACATCCAGGCAAGCATTTGTTGTTTGGGGACTTTTTGTTAAAAGTCATTCTCAATGGAGTAAAGTGATAGCAAATTGTGGTTTTTATTTATATTTCCCTGATAATTAGAGATATTGAGCATTTTTTAATATTTGTTGGCCATTAGTCTATCTTCTTTTAAAAAGTGTCTGTTCATGTCCTTTATCCACTTTTTCATGAGGTGATTTGATTTTTTTCTTCCTGATGTGCCTGAGTTCTTTACAGATTCTAGTTATCAGTCTTTTATCAGAGGTGTAGCATGCAAATATTTTCTCCGATTCTGTAGGTTGTCTGTTCACTCTAATGATTGTTTCCTTGGCTGTGAGAAGCTTCTTAATTTGATCAGGTCCCATTTATTTATTTTTGATGTTGCTGTGGTTGCTTTTGGGGTTTTTGTCATAATTTCTTTGCCTCAGCCAATGACTATGAGACTTTTTCCAACATTTTCTCCTAGAATTTTTATGGTTTCATGCCTTAGGTTTAAGTTTGTTATCCATCATGAGTTGCTTTTCGTGAGCGATGAGGGGTGATGCTCCTGTTTCAGTCTTCCACATGTGGCTATTCAATTTTCTCAGCACAATTTACTGAATAGGAGTTCTTTTCTCCAGTGTGTTTTTTTATGCTTTGTCAAAAATAAGATGCCTATTTAAGGATGGTTTTTCAATCCTGTTCCATTGATCTATGTCTCTGTTCTGGTGCCAGTACCATGCTCTTTTGGTTACTATAGCCTTGTAGTATAGCTTGAAGTCTGGTAATTTGATGCCTCCTAATTTGTTCTTTTTGCTTAAGGGTGTTTTGGCTATACAGGGTCTTCCTTTGTTCCATTCAAAGCATAGAATTATTTTTACTAGATCTGAGAAAAATATTGTTGGTATTTTAATAGGGATTGCATTGAATCTGTAGATCACTTTGGGTAGTATAGACATTTTAATATCATTGGTTGTGCTGACCCATAAGCATGTTATGATTTTCCACATGTTTATGTTCTCTGTTTTCTCCTTCTTTAGGGTTTTATAGTCCTCCCTGTAGAGGTCTTTCACCTCCTAGGTAAATATAGTCCTAGGTATTTTATTTTCTTTGTTGCTATTGGGAAAGTTATAGAGTCTTTGATTTGCTTGTCAGTTTGACCTCTGTTGTTGTATATGAATGCTTCTGATTTGTGTACATTGACTTGTAACCTAAGACTGCAAATTGATTTATCAAGTCTAGTAGCCTCTTGGCAAAATCTTTGAGGTATTCTAGATATAAGATCATATAATCAGCAAAGAGCGATAGTTTGACCTCTTCTGCCCCCATGTGGATACCCTTGATTTCCTTCTCTAGTCTGACTGCTGTGGCTAGGACTTCTAGCACTATATTGAATAGAAATCATGATATACAGCAACCTTATGGTGTTCCTGTTATAAGTGGGAATGCTTTTAATTTTCCCCATCCCGTATAATTTGGGCTGTGGGTATCATATCTGCCTTTTATCATTTTGAGGTATATCCAGTCTATGCCTATTTTGTTAAGCATTCTTATCATTAAAGGGTGCTGAATTTTGTCAAATGTTTTTTTGTGTGTCTATTGAGAGGATCATATGGTCTTTGTTTTTACTTCTATTTATGTGTGAATTACATTTAGATTTACATATGTTGAATCATCCCTGCATCTCAGGAATTAAAGCCCCCTTGTCAAGATGGATTATTATTTTTTATGAAAATATGATTTCAGTTTGCCAGGACTTTTTTGAGAATTTTTGCATCTACATTCATAAAGGGTATTGGTCTCTACCTTTCTTTTATTTTTGAGTCCTTTCTGGGCTTTTGTATCAAGGTGATGTTGGCTGTTGGCTTCATCAAACATGCTGGGGAGGATTCTTACTTCTAAATGTTATGGAATAATTTCTGCAGGACAATTAAAAGTTCTTCTTGGAAGGTCTGGTAAAATTGGGTGTGAAACCATCTGGTCCAGGAATTTTTTTTTTTTTTTGGTGGAAAATTTTTTACTCAGTACAGCTGAATAAGTACTTTTAAAATTTCAGTACTCGATATTAGTCTATTCAGGAATACTATTTCTTCCTGGTTGAGCCTAGAGAGGCCATGTGTTTCTAAGAATTTTTCCATTTTGTCCACATTTTCAAGTTTATATGCATGGAGATTTTTATAGTATTCAGAGATGATATTTTGTATTTCCATGGTACCAGTTGTAATTTCTCCTTTTTCATTCCTGTTTGAGCTTATTAGAATCCTTTGTTTTCTGCTTCTGGTTAAATTAGCAAAAACTCCATCAATTTTGTTTATGTTTTCAAAGAGCCATTAATCTTCCATATAGTTCTCTTGTTATTGATTTTATTTAGTTTTGCTCTGATCTTGGTTGCTTCTTTTTTCTACTGCGTTTTAGTTTGGTTTGCTTATTCACTTTTTTCACTTTATTGAGACAATTCACTTTATTGAGACAATTCATTTGATTGTTAATTTGTGTTCTTTCAGTCCTTTGTATGTAGCCATTTATGGCTATGAATTTTGCTCTTAGGACTGCTTTAGCTGTAATCTACTGATTTTGATTACTTGTTTCCCTTTATCATTTAGTTCCAAGAATCTTTTGATTTCCGTCATAATTTCCTTCTTGACCTATCATTCAGCAGTACATTGTTTAGTTTCCATGACTGTATACAGATGAGTGTTTCTGTTGGAGTTGATTTCTAATTTTATTACACTGTGGTCTGAGAAGTTGCATGGTATAATTTTTACTTTTTAAAAAATTTGTTGATATATGTTTTGTGGCCTAGGATGTGATCAATCTTAGAAAATAATGTCCCATGAGCTGATGGGAAGAACATATATTCAGTGTTTTTTGGGGACAGTTGTGTTAATGTCTGTTAGGCCCATTTATTCTAGTGTTCTGTTTAAGTCCATTGTTTCTTTCTTTATTTTCTATTTGGGGTATCTATCCTGTTCTATTGTATGGGTGTGGAAGTCCCTGGCTATGACAGTGCTACTGTTTACCATTTTGGTTAGATCAAGTAGAATTTACTTTACGAATCTGGGTACATTTGTGTTAGATGTGTAAATATTTATAATTGTTCTGTCTTCTTGTTGAGTTTTTCCCTTTACCATTATATAATGACCATTTTTGTCTTTCATTACTTTTGTTGATTTGAAGACTATGTTATCTGATATGAGAACTGCTACACCAGCTGTCTTTTGGTTTCCATTTGTGTGGAATATTGTTTTCCATCCCTTCACCTTGAATCTGAATGAGTACTGTGGGATAGATGTGTTTCCTGGAGTTAGCAGATACTTGGCTTGTGATTTTTTTATACATTTAACCAGTCTATGTCTGTTTAGTGGCAGTTCAAGCCATTCACATTTATTGAAAGAATTGATAAGGGGGGGTGGATTTATGTTCATCCTCTTGAGTAGAAGTTTGTTACTTTGTTTTTTCTCTTGAGCCATTGTGGTACCTGGCCTTTGACATTGGCTTTTTGGTGATTTTACACTGGTGAATCTATTGTGCTGATCTGTGTATAATGCACTTCCGAGTACTTCCTTCAGCGAATTCCTTGTCTTCACAAATTTCCTCAGTGTTTGCTTGTCTGAAAAAGTCTTTATTTCCCCCTCATATACAAAACTTAGTTTTGCAGGGTACAAAATTCCAGGCTGGGCATTATTCTGTTTGAGAAGACTGAGAATGGGGCCCCAATCACTTCTGGCTTGTAAGGACTCAGTTGAGAAGTCTGCAGTTAATCTGACAGGTTTTTTTTTTTTTTTTTTTCCTTTTTAAGGTATTTGCTGTTTTCACCTTATGGCTTGTAGGAGGTCTTCTTTTGTGTTTATTTTGGCCAGTGTGATGACTATTTGTTGTGGTGTTTGCCTCTTTCCAATTAATCTCCTTGAAGCCCTTTCAGCTTCTTGTACCTCGGTATCTAGACTTCTAGCCAGGGAAATTTTCCTCAATTATTCTTTCACATAGGTTTTTGAACCCTTTTGTATTTTCTTCTTTACCCTAAGGGATGTCTATGATTTTTGTGTTAGGCCTCTTTACATAACCCTGTATTTCTTATAGGCTTTATTTGTTCCTCCTATTTCTCTGCTCTATCTGTGACTGACTTGTTTATTTCAGAGATGTTGTCTTCAAGCTCTGATATTCTTTCTTCTGCCTGATCTAAGCTATTCTCAAGGCTTTCCACTGTGTTTTGTAACTTCTTGAGTGAATTTTTCATTTCCAGAAGTTTTGTTTGATTTTTATTTATTAATTCAATTTCTTTAGTGAATTTTTCATTCACTTCTTGCATTCTTTTTGTGGTTTCTTTGTGTCGAGCTTCCACTTTGTACTTTATTTCATTGAACTTTATTACAAACCATATTCAAAATTCTTCATCTTTTAATTCAATGTTCTAATTTTGGTTGGTGTCCATTGTTAGAGAGCTGGTAATCCCTTTTGGCAGAGTCCTTTTGCTTTGATTCTTCATGTATCCCATGTTATTTCACTGATTTCTTATCTGGAGCAGCTGAGGCTTCTTATTTTTGCATTTGGTTTTCTTTAGATAATGACATGCCCAGTTTAATCTCTGAGTCAGTAGATAGGGCTTGTGGGTGAGAGTTGACCACACGCTATATAATAGTCAGTAAATGCTGACCTCCCTTTCAGTAGGTGGCGCTTGCCAGAAGGAACAAGCTGTAGTGTTGTTTTTGGGTCCTGTGACAACTTGAGTTCCCCAGAAGAAGCCCTCTAATGTCCCAGGTGGTGAGTGGGGCCCTGGAACTCCCAGGTGTGTCCTTATACTCCACCTCAGCAGGGGCAGGTGGGGGAGTGAGGCTGGGCATGTCTGGGTTGGGTGAGTTGCTCTCAAGCTCCACTAATGCTTTTATTGCGGGTCAAAGGTCTGCTCCCTGACTCTGGACAGAGCTTTCAGGGAGGGGCTTAAGTAGGCCTACTCAGCTGAAAAGTTTGCATGTGGAGGTGGGGCTGTCTGAGACATGCAGTCTTGCAGTCTGGAGCAGGCTTTGCTCCTTTCTACCCTACCCTATTCTTCTGGGCCTCTGCTAGCAGGCAGGACCTCAAGCCAGCTGAGCTTCCCCATGATTGTGATGGGGCTGGGAGGTTCCCTTCCCAGGATCCCAGCCTGAGGTGGGAGCCCCTCCTGTGGGGGGGTGGCCATGAGCACAACTTAGCTAGGACCCACTCTGCACTCCCCCCCAATCTGCCCCTGCAGGAACCCACACCTCAAGAGACTAGTTCATAAATATCCCCACTATGTCCCCATGCACTGCAATCGAGACCTGGGTGAACAGGATCTGCCCTGTGGGTCCATCCCTCAGTCCCCAGAGTTAACCCCTGACCATGCCAGGGAGAAGGATGATGGTCCTGTGTCACCCACAGGGTGCCCAAGTTGGTTTAATGTCCCTCCACCTTAGCTTGTGCCCTGCTCTGGTGGGGCTTCCAGGTAAGTAGCAACAGGGAAGGTCAGTTGGCAGGAAGCTCACAGTCTGAGCACCCCTCAGTCTGCTGCACTACCCCAAAAGGAAAGGTCAGAGCCCTGTTCTCTGTGTAAGCCTCTGTGTGGTGGCTCAATTGTCTCTCGTGGCAGCTGTGGGTTGGGGAGGGGAAAGGGAGAAAAAGAGTCTGGGTGGAGGAAAGTCCTTAATCTGGTTATCTTCCACCCATTCTCTGGGAGGCAGTCTACCCAGAATGACGGGACTCTGGAGTCACGCAGAATACCCAGGACCCACTGGACCTCTGTGGCTTCTGCACTCTGGGCCAGAGATGAGAAATATCTGTGTGGGATGAGCAAGATGGAACCTGAGGAATTGAAGCCCCCTGGGAATGACAAAGGTGACCTGTGTTTGAACAAGCAATATAGTCCCTGCTGAATGGCATAGGTCTGTGGGAGTGGGAGTTACCCAGGGGAACTGGGAGCCTGGTGCCCTATCTGCAAGAAGTTCCCAGCTCACTGGCAGCCATAGTCTCTGGGCTCCAGCAAGCAGAAGTTCTCTCCAGTGTCTTGGGAGCCCACCAACAGTCCGAGATATATAGTAGGGAGAAACTAACCACTCCACCTACCCTTCTTTCTGGTCTCTGAGCCTCTCAGGAGTAATCTTAGATGATGCCTTTCTCCTTCCAATTATGCTCCACAACCTCTTCCCGTGGAGTCTCATGTAGGTTCAGACACCCTTCCTTCAGACCCTTATCTGATCTATGTTTGTCTATTTTTTCTCTTTCATCTAAAACTTATCCTTCTTACTGAGATGCTCTGGCTGGTGGTGTCTCTGTTCTGCCATCTTGCTGATCTGTGATGCACATTATTTAAGTAGAGCATTTAGACCATTTACATTCAATGTTAATATTGATATGTGAAATACTGTTCCAGTCATTATGTAGGTTGTTATGTACTTGCTTTGTTTTCTCCTCTTTTATTGCTTAGTAAGTGCTATGATTTTTTTTATTTTTATTTTTAGGTGTTTTTCAATGTTGAGTATCAATTGTTCTGTTCCTTGTGTAGAGTGCTTATGGGCATTTCTTGTAGGGCACGTCTAGTGTTGACATATTCCATTAGTGTTTGTGAATCTGGGAAAGACACTATTTTGGCTTCATTTATGAAACACTATTTCATGATACAAAATTCTTGGCTGGGAGCTATTCTATATATTTATAACAGCTAAAAATATGACCCCATTATCCAACGTTAGTTTGTAAGGTTTTTTCAGAGAAGCCTGCTGTTAGTCAGATCTGTTTTTCTTTGTAAGCTCTTGATGCTGTGTGTAGGATTTTCTCCCTCACCTTGATTTTGGCCAGACTGATGACTATGTGTTTGGTGATATCACATCTGACTTGTTTCTTTAAGGTATTTATTGACCTTCTTTTATAGATATCTAAATCTCTAGCAATACCAGGGAATTTTTCTGCTAATATTCTCTCAAATAGTTTTTCCTCTTCTCCCTCATGCATACTTATGATTTCTGTATTTGTGCATGTTACATAATCCCGTATTTCTCAGAGATATTATTCATTCTTCTTGATTTTTGTCTCTTCATTTTTGACTGACTGGGTAAATTCAAAAGATTTGTGTTTACACTCTGAAGTTCTTCCTTCTTCTTCATCTAGTCTGTTGTTAAAAGTTTCTCCTGTATTTGAAATTCTCCTGTATTTGAAATTCTGGAAAGTCATTTTCATTTCCAGAAGTTCTATTATATATGTCTTGTCTATCTATTGAATGAATTTTTCCTTTATGTTTTCAATTATATATTTTTTTGCTTTATTTATGTTGATATTCAACTTTCTCATTAATCCCATTGATCATACTTGCCATCTATATGCTGAATTCCATATCTGACATTTTTACATTTTCCTTTTTGTGAAGTCCCTTGTTGGAAGGCCAGTGTGTTAACTTGGGTGTGTCAAAACAGCCAGTGTTTTTCATGTCACCAGAGTTCTTATGCTGGTTCTTTCTCACCTGGAACCTCTTCTATCAGGTAAAACCAAATAGCTTTGTAGAATACTGTTCTTTTCTGAGTACTCTGTTTCTCAGTGAAGAGAAGGAGAGGTCCCTTGACAGCATTCTTGAGTCATACTCTGGAAAATGACCAGGCAGGATAGGGGCAGATGTACTGTAAGCCATTAACACTGCTGTTCTCCTGTGCCTTCATGCTCACATGTAGTTGTCATTGACAGGTTTTGTGTGGCAGGTTTGTGGTAGATGGTAGGTACATAACTCACTGCCTGTGCCGGGTGCCTTGCTTATTAATTCCTCTAATGTCTGGCTGCAGTGGTGGCAGTGTGGGCATTTTTCCAGATCAGGTTTGTTGGTGGAGGTGTTTGCAGGCAGCAGTAGTTGTAGCTGGGGGATGAAGGTGCATGCTCTTCCTGATCCCACAGCAACTGGGGCTAAATGGGGCTCCCTGGGCAGCAACAATGGAAACTGGGTCTGTGGGCACCAGTTCTGCTGGGGATCCCTGGCAATAGTGGGGGGTGAATGACACATAGCCATGGGTTGCAAAACATAATCTAGCCTCCCCGATCTGTCCCTGGCCTAACAGGATCAATTGGGAGGTGGTAGCAAGTGATCTGACCCCCAGGGTAGATACAGTATTCTGGGACTGGGACCTCAAAATGATACGACCTACAATGCCCAGGGTTCAGGAAACAGTGTTACCCTCTTGTGGCTTCTCTCTGGAACAATATCACTGCAGTCTCAAATTAACTCCCTGTATCAGAATGGAGGCCCTGCTGCAGTGGAGGGGCCCTCCCACTGTTCCAATTGCAGTGTCTGCAGGGCTTCCTCTCCTATGTCCCATTCCCATGTACAATTACTTTCCCTATGTACCTCCAATCCTGGTGAACTAGTTGCCTTGCTGCCATCTCCACTTTGGGTCCCTCCTGTCATCTCTCTGCCAATTTTCAATGCTTTTTCCTAGATGATAAATACAAATGTCAATATCTACTTTCCACTGCCAATCCTCTCTGTGAAAGCTGCATGTGCAGACTTCTTCTAGTCTGCCATCTTGGCCTGTGCCCCAGATTTGTTCTTTTTGCTTAGGATCAATTTGGCTATTTGGGCACTTTTTTGATTCCATATAAAATTTAGTATTTATTTTATAACTCTGTTAATAATGGCATTGGTATTTTGATGGAAATTACATTGAATCCACAAATCACTTTGGGCAATATGAACATTTTAATAATATTGATTATTCCAATCCATGATCATCTGTTTTTTCCATTTGTGTTACCTATGATTTCTTTCATCAATGTTCTGTAGTTCTCCATGTAAAGTGGAGAACTACATCTTTCATCTCCTTGGTTAAGTATATTTCTGGGCATTTTATTTTCTTTGTGCAATAGTAAATGATACTGAGTACTTGATGTGAATCTCAGCATGACTGTTATTAGTGTATAGAAATGCTACTAATTTTTATACATTAGTTTTCACACTAGTTTTGCACCTGTGACTTTATTGAATTTATCAATTCTTGCAGTATTTTGGAGTACACTTTTGGATTCTCTAGATATAAGATTATATTAGCAGTAATTAGGATAGTTTGACCTCCCCTTTTCCAAGTAGGACACACTCTGTTTCTTTATCTTGCCTGATTACTCTGGGTAGAACTTCAGTACTATGTTGAATAGAAGTTGTGATAGATTTTTAAAATTTGCTGGCACTTGTTTTGTGAAATAATATATCTGTCTATGTTGGAACACTTTCTGTGTGCTATTGAGAATAATATATATTCTGCAGTTTTGGGGTAGAATGTTCTGTAAATGTATCTATTAAGTCCATTTCCTATAGAGTCCTATTTAAGTCCAATGTTTGTTAATTTTCTGCATGATTATCTGCCTTGTTAAGTCAGTGGAGTGTTGACATCCTCATCTGTTATGATGTTGCTGTTCATCTCTTTCCTGAGGTCTAGTAATAGTTGTCTTTTGAATCTGGGAGCTACTGTGTTAGGTACATATATATTTAGGATTATTATATCATCTTATTGATTTACATCTTTATTAAGATTTAATAATCATCTTTGTCTTCTTTTACTGTTATTGATTTATCTGATATAGTCTGTTTTATCTATATAAGAAAAGCTACTCCTGGTCACTTTTTGTTTACATTAGTGGGGAATATATTTTCCACCCCTTTACCTTGAATCTATGAGAATCTTCATCAGGTACATGAGTTTCTTGGAAACAACATATATTTGGATTTTGTTTTTTAAATCCATTCTGCCAAACTATATTTTTAAGTGGGGAATTTAGACCATTAACCTTCAGTGTTAATATGGGTATGTGGAATACTGTTCCTGTCATCATATAGGTTGTTACCTACTTGCATTATTTTCTCCCTTGTTTACTGTTTTATAACAGCTGTGAGTTTTTACTTTTGGGTGTTCTTCAACAGTGGGTGTTGATTATTCTGTTCCATATATAGAGCACTTTTAAACATTTCTTTTAGGATAGGTCTAGTGGTAACATATTTCCTTAGTGATTGTATTTCTGGGAAATACTTTATTTTTTATTCATTTGTGAAACTTAGTTTGCAGGGTACAAAATTCTTGGCAGATAGTTATTTCATTTATGAAGACAAAATTGGGACCCCAATCCTTTCAGGCTTGTAATCTTTCTGCTGAGAAGTCTGCTATTAATTTGATGGGTTACCTCTTGTAAATCACTTAATGTTATTATCTAGTAGCTTGTTGAATTTTCTCTTTCACTTTGGCTATGGACAGACTAATGACTTTATGCCTTCATGGTGTCCTGTTTATATCCTCCAGGTATTGCTGACCTCCTTGTATCTGGGTGTCTAAATATCTAGCAATGCTGAGGATGTTTTCCTCCAATATCCTCTCAAATAGGTTTTCCATATTTTTTGTTTTTCCCCATCTCCCTGAGGGATACATCTGATTCTTATATTTTTGCACTTTACACAATCTTATATTTCTCAGAGAGATTATTCTTTCTTCTTGATTCTTTTATCTTCATTTTTGATTGAGTTAATTCAATATCCTTATATTCATGCTCAGAAGTTATTTCTTTTGATTGTTCTAGTCTGTTGTTAAAACTTGCCCCTATGTTTTGAAATTCCTTAAATGACTCTTTCCTTTCCATAAATTATGCTACATTTTTCTTTTATTATCTATCTATTTAATTATTTTTTTATTTGCCCTGATTATTTTTGGTTTCTTTTTGTTCATTTTCATCTTTTTCACCAATCTCATTGTGATCCATACTCTGAATTCCATATATGACATTTCAACAATTTTTTTTTGTTGTAGTCCCTTTCTGGAGAGCTAGTGTGACATATTAGGTGTGTCAAAATGCCAATTTTTTTTTTCCTAAGTCACTAGCATTCTTATGCCGGTTCCTTCTTATCTAGAATTTCTTCTCTTGGTTCAAAATAGAGAGCTTGACAGTCACCTGTGTTTCTCTGATGGGAACTGTGCTGTTTACTGGAAAGGACAAGTACACTGCATTTTAGCTCATGTAGACAGGAATCCGCTGTGGTATTGCTGGCAGTTTGGGTCCTCTGGACTTCAGAGCTCTAGGAGAGTGTTCATGTGCCAGTGGTAGTTGACTATATTAGGTTATCACTCGTTCGCAGTCCCCTGAATGTCTTGCTTGAGTGGTGAAGCAGAGATGGTAAAGGCAGCTCAACCCACTGTGTGTGGGGCTACCAGAATGCTATGGGCTGTGGCTGAAATTGTCTAGTGGTGGAGGTGTATTTGTGACAAAGCCTTGCTTTGTGGTGGATAGACTCCACGTAGATGAGACAGACATCTCAGTTAGAGGAATCATAACTCAGCCTTCCCTCAGCAGGCATAGTAGTTTTTGCTTGTGTGAAGTTAGTAGCCGTGGTAAGCTAGGAGGTTGCATGAGTTCCAATAGTAGTGGTGGGATGACCCTGTGGGTCCTGAGCAATGCTGGCAGGTGATGGCAATGGCTGCAGTGTGAGTTCATCAACAATACATGCGGCTCTCAGGCTCTCCTTCTCTCTGTAGAAGGAGTGTCAGTGCCACTCAGATGGGAGGAGGGATCCTGCTTTTTGTACATTAGCTCCAGGCAGAGAAGCCACAGCACCCATTGGGTTGCCAGTACTCCTCACAACTCTAGCCAATCAGCTGTCTGGCTCACCTGTCCCAGCCTCCCCTAGTGGCAGTAGCAGGTGAGTAGCTGGGCTTGCAGTTATGTGTGGAGGGGGAGAAGGAGTCATCTTTTTTACCCATGATATGGAGCATAGAGGCTGCTCTGCTGACTTCAAGGGATTTCACTCTTTGCTGGTGAGGTAGAGCACAGAATGTATACCTCTTTTGAGGGCAGAGCCACCTTTCACAGCCTGATGCAAACAGCTTTCAAACCCTAGAAAATCCATACTCTGCCTTCTTCTGTCTCCAGGGCCACTACTTTGCTGCACCACCATGTCCGCCCCAGAAAGGAGGCACTTTCCATGAGCTAGATCAGTGGGGCCTCCAAAGCACACCTGGGCCAAGTCAGCACTGTGTCACTGCAGTACTTCAGATGGACACTGGGGGATGTCATCAGGACCCCCAGGGATGGGGGAGATATAGTGGCCTTTGGTCATGGGGGAGAATGGGGTCCCAAGCCCGTTCATGGGGTTAGAGTTACCTTTCACAGCTTGAGTGAGAGAGCTGTCAGACCCTAGAAAGTGGATGGGTTCTTTTCCTTTTTCTTCATGGCACCTCTTTAGCATGCTTTGCAGGAGGGTGGCACTCCCTGTTGGCTAGAGCACAGGGGATTCCAAAGCACCCTGCCAGCACTGCTTCACCACAGTCCCCTGGGCAGACACTAGGGTATATCTATAGGACCTTCTGGAATGTGAGGAAACAAGTACCCTGGTTCCCAAGGGAGAATGCTGTCCTGAGTTTCTGTGTTCTCACTGTGGTGCTTCCACCACCACCTAGGTCTGTGGTGGGTGGGGCAAGTGACCCAGCAGAAGTTTCTATCCTGGTGCACTGTCCTTCTGGGGTACGCAAATCACCACCCATGCCAGTGACAGGGTTTGTGTGGATAAAGGAATTCTGCAGTTGGAACTGCAGCAGTCTGCAGCAATGATGTGGAGCTGAATAGTCATTTCTTAAAAGAAAGAAATACAGGACATTTTTTTCTGATGAATATAGATGCAAAACTCATAAAATAAATACTAGCAACCCTAGAAAACATAATTCAATAATACACTGAAAGCCTTATTCATCATAGTATAGTGGGATTTATACCACTGACTCAAGAATGTTTTAACATACACAAATCATCAAATATAATACATTACGTTGACAAAATGAAGGATAAAAAACATAATAAGTTGAAGCTAAATGATGGGTACACGTGGTGATATAGTCGTGTAAAGTACATTGGAGACTAAGAAAAGGGAAGGTAGGAATGAGGAATAAAACCTTACCTATCTGGTATAATGAACATAATCTAGTGTTGGGCACACTAAAAACCGTGACTTAAGGGTTATACAATTCATTCATGTTACAAGAACATTTGTACCCTCTACTATTTTGAATTTTTTTAAAAGAAGAAAGACCAAGAAACATTTTAGTAAATGCAGCAAAGGCTTTTAATAGGATTCTACATCCCTTTCAAGTAATTAAAAAAAACTCTCAATCGCTTAATTATATAAGGGACATACCACAACATATATGGCAAAACCATACTGACTGGAACAAAGTTGAAATACCTTCTTCTAAGTTTATGAAACAATACAAGGATATCCTCTTTCATCACTTTAATTAAACATCCCAATGGAAATTTTATCTAGAGAAACTTGCAAAAGAAAAAAAGGGCATCTAAGCTTGAAAGCAAAAGTCAAATTATCCCTGTCTGCAGACATCATGATCAAAAATATATTAAAAAAATTCTCAAGACTCCAGCAACACCTGTTAGAAATAATAAGTGAATTAGGTAGGTATAGGATACAAATTCAATATTGGCCAGACACAGTGACTCATACCCATAAAGCCATACTTTGGGAGGTTACAACAGGAGGATTGCTTAAGGCCAGTTGTTTGAGACCAGCCTGGGAAACATAGTAAGACCCTGGCTCTATAAAAAATAAAAAAAAATAAATTAGCCACGTGTAGTGGTATATATCTGTAGTCCCAGCTAATTTGGAGGCTGAGGAAGGAAGATTGCTTGAGCTGAGGAGTTTGAGGCTGCAGTGAGCTACGTTTGTACCACTACACTCCAGATGCGGTGGTTAAGTGAGAGTCTACCTCAATAAAAAAAAAAAGAAGGAAAATCAATATCATTTTTATGTGCAAATGAATAACGATTTGAAGAAGAAATTAAAAATTAATCTTATTTACAAAAGCTACAGCAAATAAAATGGCTTAGAATAAATTTAAGCATAGATGTTAAATATGTCCAATAATGAAAATTATAAAATAAGAATTAAAAATTGAAAAAGTCACATATAAATCTTAAAATTCCATATCATGGATTATAAATATTAATATTAATATTATTAAAATGTCTATATAACCCAAAGGAATATAGAGATTCAATAAGATCCTTACCAAAATACCAATGATATTCTTCATTATAAAAATGCCAATCTTCATTTGATTTGATTCGTAATCAAGTTGCTACTAACTGATCAATACTTATGTGCACCGATGGAAATTATATCCACCAGGGGTTGGGCAGGTGGGGGAGGGGTGGAGGGGATGGGAAAACTCACACCTAATGGGTGCAGGACACACTGTCTGGGGGATGTTCATGATTGTAGCTCTGACTTGGGCAGTGCATAGGCAATATAAGTAACCAAAGTGTTTGTACCCCCAAAATATTCTGAAATTTTTAAAAAATCCTAAAATTTTATCAAAATCACAATACACCCAGAAAGCCTAAGCAATACTGTGCTTAAATAAAGATGGAGGCAATATACCACATAATTTCAAATATATACTACATAGCTATAACAACAAAAATACATGTTACTGTCATAAAACAGACACACAAAGTGGAAAAGAATAGAGTGCCCACAAATATATTATCACATTTATAGCCAACTGATTTTTGACAAGGGTGCCAAGAACAATCTGAAGACAAGGCAGTCTTTTCAAGAAATGGTATTGAAAGAACTGGTTGTCTACTTGAAGAATAATAAATCTAGATCTCTATCCTTTATGATATACAGAAATCAACTCAGAATGGATTAACATTGAAATATATGACCCCAAACTATATAAATAATAGAGGGAAAAAAAACTAAACTAAACTAAAGAGAACGTTCATGACACTGGCCTGGGAAAGATTTTATTTATTTATTTTTGGTTAGGACAGACACCAAAAGCAAAAATAGGTCAATGGTATTATACCAAACTAAGAAGCTTCTGAACAGCAAATTAATTTTAAAAATCAGCTGAATGAAGAAACAATATACACAGTAGTGTAAAACATTTTCAAAATGTACATATGACATGGGTTTAATATCTAGAATATATAAGAAACTCAAACAACTCAGTAGCAAAAAGTAGCAAAAAAAAAAAAAATCAATTTAAAAATCACCAAAATACTGGAATAGGCATTTCTGAAAAGAAGACATACAAATAGCTGGCAGTTACATTTAAAAATGCTCAAGAATATTAACCATCACTGAAATTCAAATAAAAACTACATTGATACATTATCTTACCTAAGGTAGAAGAAGTATTATCAAAAGGAGAAAAACAAAAATAACAAATGCTGGTGATAATGGAGAGAAAGAGGTACTCTTATACACTGTTGGTGTGAACGTAAATTCATATATATATTACAGAAAACAATATGGAGTTTCCATAAAAAAATTAAAAATAGAAATTCTAGGTAACCTAGGAGTTTCACTGCTGGGTATATATTTTTAAACATTGAAATAAGTATGTCAAAGAGAAAGCTGTACTCCCATATTTATTGTAGAACTATTTACAATAGTGAAGGGATAGAATCTACTTCAGCACCCATTAATGCATGAGTGAATAAAACAATTGTGTATATATACTCCATGATATAATATTCAGCTTTAAATAAATATAAAATATTGTCATTTGCCACAATATGGATAAACTTAGACAGCATAATATTAAGCAAGCCAGACACAGAAAGGCAAATACTGATTGATGTTACTTATCTGTGGAATCCAAAATAAATTATCATATAGAAGTAAAGAGTAGAATTGTTTGCCAAAAGATGGAGATGGGAAAGCCTGGAGTAAGAGGAGAGATTTGCCAATTAGGTACAGTGTTGCAGATAAACAGAAATACATTCTGGTGTTCTGTTACATAGCAGGTTGACTATAGCTGATAACAATGTGTTGCATATTTTAAGATAGCTACAACAGAGGATATTGCAAGTTATGATCGCAATAAATGACATATTTAGAGGCATGGATATGCTAACCACCCTAATTTGATCATTATACAATGTATACATGTATTGAAACACTGTAACCCATAAATAAGCAGATAAATATGGGTCAATTATAAAATGAATTTAAAATTGAATAAAAAAGAAGACATATGAATTGCTAACAGATAAATGAAAAAAATATTTGGCATCACTATTCATTAGAGAGATAGAAATTAAACCACAGTGAGCGATCACCTTACACTTATTAGCATGACTATTAGGCATACACAAAAGTGTTGGCGAAAATATGGAAAAAAATAATACCCTTGTGGCCAGTTAGTGGGAATGTAAATTTGTACAGCCATTAGAGAAAACTTTATGGAAGTTCCTCAAAAAACTAAAACAGAATTGCCATATTCTCTAGCAATCTCAACTACACTTGTTTACCTGAGGTTTGAAATCAGCATATAACAGAGTTATCTGCATACTCATATTTATTGCAGCCCTATTCACAATAGCCAAGTTATGGAATCAAGATAAGGGCCCATCCATAGAAGAATGGATAAAGAAAATATGGCATATGTACACAATGGAATACGATTCAGTCCTAAATGAGAAGGAAATTCTGAATTTTAATTTGAGGACTTAACCTGATTATATTTAACATGTTACTGATAAGAGACTTAGTTCTGGTTTTTTATTAATTATTTTCTTAATGTTGTATATCTTACTGTTCCTCATTGCCTCCATTGTGGCTTTATTTTGTGGTTAGTATATTTTTGTAGTGACATGTTTTGATTTCCTTACTTCCTTTGTGTATACTTAATATTTATACAGAATTTATTTTATGCATAGTATATATTTTATGATTTATTATATTTCCTTTGTGAAAACCAATGGGACTACATATAACATCTAAAATCATAGCACTATAATCTGATTTGAAACAAACTTATAAATCAAAATCAAAATGACTCTTCATGATGCTTTCCCCAAGTCCTTCTGTTATTGATGTAACAGAATACATCTTTACAAATTGTGTGCCCCAAAGCATACATTAATTATTCTTTTAGATATACTTGACCTTTAAGTACTGTAGATAATAGAGAGTTATAAACTAAAATTGCATGTTAAGAGGTTACATATTTTCCCTTATTTACAATTATAAAATATTATATATTAACCACTTTACTAATGTAAGATTGACATATAAAGAGCTTTATGTATTCAATATATACATCTTGAGTTTGGGAATAAATAAATGCCTGTTAAATCATCACTGCCATAAAGAGCATAAACACATCATCTTCTGAGGTCTCTTTCCAATGTAATTATTACTTTTTACAATAACACTTATCATAAGATTGATCCTCTTAGCAATTTTAAATATAGAACAAAATATTACTATAGTCAATATGTTTTATATTACCATAGTCAATATGTTTATATTATATCTATATCACATATTTACCTTGCATAAATTAAACTTTGTGCAGTTAACTTACCTTTTCCCCATTATTTCCTCCCTTTAACCCCTGAAAAACACTAGTCTACTTTTTGCTTTTATTAGTTTGATGATATTATACTCCACAAATAATACTGTACAGTATTGGTCTTTCTGTATCTGTCTTATTTGACATAATATAATGCCCTCCATGTCTATCCATGGGGTCACAATGACAGGGTTTTCTTCTTTCTATAAGGCTAATAGTCTATTGTATACATGCCCCACACTTTTTATGCATCCATTTATGTATATTTTGGTTGTTTCTATATTTTGCTTATTATGAGTAATGCTGCAATGAACTGAGAGGGCAGATATATCTTAAAATTATAATTGTAATTCCTTTGACTATATACTCAGACATGGGATTGCTGGGTCATATAATAGTAAATATTTTATTTCTGAGGAATCTCCATACTGTTACCTCTAGAGGCTATGTCAATTTATCTTCCCAATAACAGTGGTACTAGGGTTATATTTTTCCAACAATTGCAAAAGCAGATTAAAAATATATATTTTTACAGGGGTGGGGTGATATCTATCTTAATTTTAATCTGAATTTGCTTGTGAACAATTTAAGGTCACTTTAGTATATCTTTTAGACATCTGTATGCCTTCTTTGGTGAAACACCTAGTCAGGCCCTACAGCCACATTTCAATCAAAATATTTATTATTTATTTAATTAGCTTTTTCAGTGGTATGAGCTTTTTAAATATTTTGGGTGTTAACCACTTATTAGGATTATGGTTTGCAAGTGTTTTCTCACAGTTTATATGTTGTTTCTTTATTCTGTTTATTGCTTCCTTTACTATGGAGAAGATTTTTAAAATTAATATTGTCTCAGTCTGTTTTATGTTACCATAATATAATACCTGAGACTGGATAATGTATGATAAAATCATTTCATCTGGATCATGACACGGTGGCTGGAAAATCCAGGATTAGGCAGCTGGATATAGTGAGAGCTTCCAGTTGCAGATGAATAACCTGGTATGTTGGGAGCAGCATTCTGAGGTGGAGCAAGGAAGCAGTACCTAGAGCCCATTCCTAGAAAGCCTCCTGGTCTGCAATAAGAGAAGCATCCTAATAGATTTCTTAAATGACTTTGGAGCCTTTTCCCCATTGTTGTGACTTTTAGCACTTTGCTGCTTTTAGCCATGGTAATCACTTTATCAAACAGTCTCTAGTCTAGTCAAGTAGTCTCTAGTCTCTAGTCAAGTACTAGGTTATGGACACAATGCTACCAATTTCCTACATATATTCTATATTCCTACAGTATAACAAGAATAGCATTTTCTCCAACTCCCAATATCTATTCCTCATTTCCACCTGAGACTTTATCATAATGGCCTTTACTCTCCACATTTCTATCAACATTTTGGTCATAATCCACTTAACCAATCTCTAAGAAGTTCTAAACTTTCACTGGTCTTTTTTGTCTACTTCTGAATCCTCACCAGAGTCACCCTAAATCCTCTATTTATTTAAATACAGTCTTTTTTTCCTAATCTTCTCCTCCTACCTCTTCTAATCTCTGCTCATTACTCAGTTTCAAAGTTTCTTCACATTTTCAGATATCTTTAGAGCAACACCCCACTCCTTGCTACAAAATTTCTGTCTTAATTCATTTTGTGTTACTGCAACAGAATATCTGAGACTGGGTAATTTATAATGAAAAGAGATATTATTTATCATAAAATTCTGGTGCCTGTAAAATCCAAGATTAAGAATCTGCATCTCACCTGGAGTGGGGTCATCAGGTGAGAAGAGAAATGGGAGCTTGTATGTGTCAACAGATCAAATGGCAAGAAAGTAATCAAGAGAGCCAGAAAAAGAAGTCTATTTTATTTTTTACAAACTGCTCTATCTGGAACTAAATTATTCCCAAGAAACATCACTCCACTCTTCAGTAGGAGGGAGGTAGAAGACATCAATTTGTTCATGAGGAACTTCCCTCCATGACATAAAAAAATATGCCCTAGTAGGTAACACCTCCCAGCTCAGCCACTTTTGGGATCAAATTTCAAAAGGAATTTTTTTGAGGACAAACAAACCATATCCAAGCAAAAGCAGATGCAGTCACATCTATTTATTTTTACTTTTGTTATTTGTACTTTTTGTATCATATAAACATAATTGTCAAGATGATTTTAATGATTGTTATGCTGTTGCCCAATCAGGTCATTTGCCCGCTGCCCAGGAGGAAGACAATTGCTGAGACAGCAGGGTTTACAGCAGAGGAAGAGTTTATTCCACAAGCACAGGAGAAATTTCTCAAATCTGCCTCCCCGAGAATTTGGGAGACAGGGTTTTTAAAGACAGTTTGGCGTATGCAATTGAATCTGCTAATTGGCTGTGTTCAGAGTGGAACCCTAGGGCTGTATAAATTGTCTTCTTTGCTGACCAGGTTCTTGGGTGGGGGTCACAAGACCAGTTGAGTCAGTTCCTCAGTATGGGCCACTGGTCTGGGTGGGTCAGCAGTTCCACTGGAATGTGGGGCCTGGAAGATATGTCAGAAACTACACTCAAGTTTCAAAAAGCTGATGTTATCTATGGAGAAAGCAAAGAATCTTTACAACCACCAGCTAGGTGTCTCCAGAGTGGCAATTATAGAGAAGCAAACAGGGGGACAGTGATTAATTATTATCATTACTTTTAGCTAGGCCTGTGCCGTACTTTTAGCTAGGCCCTTACTAGAGTTCTCACCTTTCACCCCTTTTTATTAATTTGTAACAGTGGTTTAAGTTATATCTTATTTCTTAGAGGTTTTATGATATCAGGTCTTGCATTAAAGTCTTTCATTAATTTTGGGTTAATTTTTGTGAATGGTTGGTGTAAGATACAGATACAATTTCATTCTTGTATATGTGAATATCCGATATTCATTCCAAACATAATTTGTTAAATAGACTATCCTCTTCAGATCTTGTATTATTGGCATCGTTTTTGATTAGTTGACATACATGTGTGGGTTTATGTCTGGGCCCTCCATTGTTTTTCAGTGATCTATGATTCTGTTTTCATTTCGTTACCATACTACTTTGATTACTATATCTTTGAAATATAGTATGATCATGAAATGTGATGCCGGCAGCTTTGTTTCTATGCTCAAGATTGTTTTGGCTACATGGCATATTTATCTTTTCATATCAATATTATGATTTTTTTTAAAATTCTGTGATAAATGTTGTTGGAGTTGTATTAAATAATATGAGTAACATTAAATCTGTGAATTGTTTTAGGTAGTATAACACATTTAAGCAAAATTAATTGTTCAAATCCATGAAAAAGAGATTTTTTTCATTTAATTACATCAACATCAATACCTTTCATAAATTTTTCTAGTTTGTCTTGTACAGAATCCTTGATAAAATTTATTTGTAAGTAGTTTTTGTAGCTATTGTAAATGGAATTGTTTGTATGAATTGTTTAGCATAGTTTTCATTAATGTATAGAATAACTATTATTTCTTTAATTCAATTTTATAGAATTTGTTTATCAAATCTAACAGTTTATGGTAAAATATTTAGTATTTGCTATATATAAGATCATGTAATCTGCAAAGAGATGTTTTTCATGGATATTCTTGATGATTTTGTATCTTTGTCCATGACTGGGCATTGAAGAGTTAGGTATTTATACCACTCTTCACAGTCTTGACTTGTCTCCATCCTTCTTGACAGAGTTTTCCAAGAATTCGAAGTTGATTTGAGTTTTGTTACCTAATCCTGTGATCATTGCAGCCATATCACCAACTAGGAAGCAACCCAACCCAGTAATTGTGTGATTTTTGCAGACTCCTAGATACACAACATTGGTAGACTTGGTGAAGATAAAGGACAATTCCCTGGGTTCTAGGTAAAGTCTCTTGCTCTCTTTCCTCACTTTCTGTCAAACAGAAGTCTCTCTCATGCTGTACTGGCTGGAATCAGAGACGGATGATATAGGCACTACCATGACCAACATAGTTGTCATATTGCTGGATCACACCTGAAGCCCATGGCCTCCCAAGTTAGCACAGTGCTAGGGATTGCCAAAGGCCTACATCCACTACTGCCTGCATTCCACAACTGTTTATTCAAGGCTCATGACCACAATAGTCAGGAGGTGGTGAATACTTCTGGGACTGTATCAGTCCCACCAGAGCAGCAGATTCCCTTCTATCCCAGCTGGTTCTAGAAATATCATCAAAGAGCAAAGTGCTGAAATTGTGGTCCACTGTGACATGGTAACAATGACTTCCACGCAAAAGCCCACACTCCTTTCACTCTCCCTCCCCCAAGCATACAGCTTCTCTCTCTATGCATCACTGCCTGGATTTGAGAAAGAGGTGATGTAGACAATGCAAAATTCTCTCTCCTTCCCACTTTAATGACTCCTTTCTTGATATTATTTAAAACCATGTAATTTCTTCACTCACCTGATATTAGATTATATGAAGGTCCTTTCTTGTGTATATAGTTATTCAATTTGTTGTACCTATGGGGGAACAATTAATGGAAGGTTGTATTTGGCCATCTTGCCCAATCTCTTTCTTTATGTAGGCTTTATTTATTTATTTTTATTTGTTTGGTTTATTGGGTTATTTCAAAACTCCTGTCTTCTAGTTCTGAAAGTCTATCTTCTGCATGATCTAGACTATTGTGAAAGTTCTTCATGGCATGTTTTCTTTATTCAAATTTCATTTATTTATTCACTTTAATTCTTCATTTCCAGGGTTTCCATTTCATTCTTTATATCAAATCTATCTTTTTGGTATATTTCTCATTCAATTCTGAATTGTTTTTTGGATTCCTTTGCATTGTTTGTCTGTGTTCTCTTGTGTTTCACTCTTCTGTTTCTTTAATATTATTATTTTAAAGTCTTTCTTGGACATTTGATAATTTCTTTTTTGGTTGAAAGGTGTCACTGGAGAATTATTGTGTTCCTTTGGAGGCTTCATATTTTCTTTTTCTTTTTTAAAATTTTTATGTTGATATCTATACATGTGGTATAACTGTTTATTTTTCCAAATTTTTGGAATGGCTTTTGTAGAAGAATAATTTTGTCCTATAGATGTATTTATGGTGTTGGTTGGGTAGGATACTTTACCTCTGATTGTGGGTGCATGCAGTAATATAATCTCCATGATTTTTCACTGTCTTTACATGAGGCATGTCTAGAATGTCTTCAGTGGTGTAGGCACTTGTTGTTAGTAGAAAATGTAGTGAAGTTTTCCTGGGAATGGTGAGGCCTATTGGGCCAGTTCTTCAGCTCTGGAGGGGGCAGTGACAGGCTGAATGTGTCTGTACTTGGTTCTATTTTGGGCAGTCATTAGTCATTTCCATTTCCATTGTGCATATTTTAGTTTTCTTTATTCTAGTTTAGTTTCATTGTGATCAGAAAAGGTACTTGTATAATTTTAATTTTTATATAGTAATACTTTGCACATGGTCTACCTTGGAGAATGTACCACATGCACTTGAAAAATATGAGTATTATGTTTTATGATTGGAGTTTTTTTTTTAATGTCTGATAGGTATAATGGTTTATATTGACATTCCTGTCCTTCATTTCTTTATTGATTCTGTTTCCTCTTGTGGCAAATGAGGTATTGAAGTGTCTGACTTTTATTGTAGCACAGCCTAAACCTCTCTTCAACTATGTAAATGTTTGCTTCACAATTTTCAAGCTCTGACATTTTGCATATAACTATATCTATATTTTTATACATTTCATATTTACAATTATTATATTTCCTTTAAGAATTGACCATTTTGTGATATATGTATAGTCTTTTTGTACCAATGTAATAGTTTTGATATTAATGCAATTATATCATTTTAGTGTCTTCATGTAAATTTCATACAATTATATTTTATTTTAGTGGTTTATTTATTTATTTGAATATATACAGAAACAACTGTCAAAATTCAATACTCTTTTGTGATAAAAGTATCCAACACATTAAGGTATTAAAATAATTTACCTTGACACAATAAATACCACATATAAAAGTACCATAGCACCTCATAGGCAATGGTGCATGATTTAAATAATTTCCTCTATAATTTAGCACAAAGCATGAACGTCCATTCTTGCTGTTTGTATTCAGTATAGTAATAAATACCTAGGAAGAGAAGTTATGCAAAAAAAAAAAAGAAAATATTGGTACTAACTGATCAATACTTATGTGTACACATGGAAGTAATATTCATCAGGTGTTGGGCAGGTGGAGGGTGTGGAGAGGATGGCAAATTTACACTTAATGGGTGCGGGGCACACTGTCTGGGGGATGAGCATGCATGTAGCTCTGACTTGGATGGTGCAAAGGCAATATATGTAACCAAAGTGTTTGTACCCCCATAATATTCTGAAATTTTAAAATTAAAAAAGGAAGAAGAAAATAAAATAAAGAAAAAAGAAATAAAAGGCATCCAGATTAAAAAGGTAAAATTAAATTTATCTGTGTTTATAGATGATACAATCTTATATTGAGAAAACGTGATTACCAATACATACACAAAAGTGTTAATTTTAACCAATAATTTTAATTTAAGGACTTTTTTAATGTTAGTACAAATAACACATATCTCTTTTGTTGATCCTATCTATGAAAAAATTTTGTTTAAACCTTCCTATCTTTCTGTCATTTTTTAAAATGTACTTTTAATTCTAAATAATCTATTATGCCAATGTCCAAATTTTAAAATTTTAAAAAGGAAACTATCACTAGAGTCAACAGACAACCTATAGAATGGGAGAAAATATTTGCATGCTACATATCTGATAAAGGGCTGATAAACAGAATCTATACAGAACTTAGGAAAATCAACAAGAAAAAATCAAACAACTCTGTTAAAAAGTGGGCAAAGGACATGAACAGAAACTTTTCAAATGAAGACAGAATAAAAGACAGTAAACTTATTAAAAATTGCTTGACTTCTCTAATCATCAGGGAAACGCAAATCAAAACCACAATGAGATATCACTTAACTCCAGTAAGATTGGCTTATATCAAAAAGTCCCAAAACAGCAAATGTTGGCAGGTATGTGGACAGATAGGAACACTCATACACTGCCGGTGGGACTGCAAATTAGTACAACCTCTATGGAAAGTAATATGGAGATACCTCAAATAATTAAAAGTAGAATTACCATTTAATCCAGCAATGCCACTACTGGGTATTTACCCAAAGGAAAAAAAGACATTTTATAATAAAGACATCTGCTCTCGAATGTCTATAGCTGCACAATTCACAATTGCAAAGATGTGGAAACAACCCCTGTACCTATCAGTACATAAGTGGATCAATAAAATGTGGTATATGTATACCATGGAGTATTACTCAGCAATAAGGAACAATAGGGAATTAACACATCTGGTATTATCCTGGTCGGAGCTAGAACCCATTCTTTGAAGTGAAGTATCACAAGAATGGAAAAACAAGCACCACTGGTACTCACAATCAGATTGGTACTAACTGATCAATACTTACATCACACATGACAGTAATATTCATCAGGGGGCGGGCAGGTGGGAGGGGGGTGGAGGGGATGGGAAAACTTGCAACTAATGGTGTGGGGCACACTGTATGTGGGATATTCATGATTATAACTCTGTACTTGCGCAGTGCATAGGTAATATAAGTAACCAAAGTGTTAATACCCCCATAATATTCTGAAATAAAAAAAAAATCCATTATGCCAACTTTGTATTTTAATATTTTATCATACCTCTGCAAATTATAGTTTTATATATGTATGGAGTACAAAATCACACTAAAATTTTAATACCATGTAAAATGTTTAAATCAATTTAATTTTATTTAACACATTTTGTGATGAGAACATTGGAAACATATCCTTTTATTGACAGTGACATCACTCAATTATTAGGGATGTTCAAAAGGCTGTGCAATAGATCTCAAAAAATTGTACTTTATTCTATCTAAATAAGTTTTTATACCATTTGATTATTGTCTCTCCATTCCTTCCTCACCTCTAGTGTCTGGCAACTATCATTTGACTTTCTGCTTTTAAGAATTCAATTGTTTAGATTCTACATATAAGCAAAAACAAGTGTTATTTATTATTGTTGTTTTAATTGTTTCATAATAAAATATATTAGGGGTCAAAGGGTAACTGATTACAAACAAAAAATTTAAACCCACCCATTTATGGCCACTTGATTTTTCATAAATATGCCAAGAATATAAAATTAAAAAACAATATTTTCATAAATAGATTTAAAACTTGATTTTTATATGCAGAGACAGAAAAATGGTGGTTTGGTAGAGGGCTCCTACCTCACCACTCCCAGGGAAGGAGGTAGAGAGCATGGTTGACTGCCTGCACTTAGATCATTCACTCCAAAAACAGCATTGTGAAATTGCAGAGAACCATTGTGGGATGCTCAGCACAAGAAAAAAGGTGGGGAGATACATTCACAAAGATCACAGAGTGTGGGGAAAACAATAGAGACCAAGCGTGGGAAGGACGTGCTCACCAGGTCATCACAGTACAACCTGACCTATAGGTGGTCACTCACCATCCCCACAAATGTCCCATTCACTCAGTAAGGGACAAGACCAGACTTGGTGCAAAGCTGTTGCTCGAGACAACAGGCTCTGTGGAGAGGAAATCATCATGAAAAACATATGGAACTCTTGGGTGCACTGTGGGGACTGCTGAGGGCAGGGTAGGGACTGGGCTGAGATATAGCTTCCCAGGACAGTATGCTAGAAATTGGAGATAGGCACCTAGCCCCTGGAAGTTAGTGGGAAAAGGGCACAGGACTTGAATGGCGAGCAATGGTATATGCCCCTGGAGGCTGCCAACAATTGCCTCTGCAGGATCCAGGCATGTGATGTGAACAAGCGGGACCGTGCTGTTCACATTGTAGCAACCATCTTTAAGTTCCCCTGCCTAGAACAATCTATTAATTAGGTCTCTAACTTCACTCCACCAGGCCCAGGCCTCTCCCACCTGGCTGCAACAGACTATGCCCTTGGATGTCGCTGACAACTACCTCCATGGGTCCCACGTGGGACAAGTTCCCTGAGCTATATTGGTGAGAACTTTGTATATTGAAAATAGTTAGTAGCACGTCCATCTGGTCCACCACCCTGGCACTGGACTTCTCCTACATGATTGGTATAGTGCCTGCTTGCCGGGTCACTAACCCCCCACCGCACAGAATGGTCATATTGAAGGTAGCTGTGCCATACTAACTCAATTTGTGTAAGTACTGGTTCCCATGGAAAACAAATGCCTCAAGTACCACACGCTGAACCAGACCAGTTGCTGCCAACCCCACTCACTTTATTAGGGAGTTTTGCTTCATCCAAGAGTGCCTTCAGCTGCCAATATCCCTGCCAGTGGAAGAATCCCCTTGGCAGAGACTTCTGAGGATAGAGAACTCCACCCGCCTCACCATGGGGTCTAGTGGCGGAAAAGGGGTGCACAATTGCAGATCTCCAATCAGCCAGTGACAAAAGGAAACACATAAGGCGGCCAGACACATAAACTGTAGAGAAGCTTCAGAACACACAAGTGCTCCAATTGGAGGGGAAAGTGTCCAAACTTGTGGACGAGAAATAAAAAACCAGAATAGAGACCACAGCAATCACACCAACTGGTCCTTCCCATCAGAAACAGCACCCAAAACCCAGAGAAAGTTCTAAACCCCATAACAATGGGTCGCTCTGCAGCAAGATAGGAAAAAACCCCCACTTTTGTCAAGGTCACTCACCCATCCCCCCCAGCGCTGCACGCAAACTTCTTTATTTCCCCCACCACAGGGGGGGGCAGGGAGAAAGAAAATTTTTTGGGGATAATCTCCCTCCAAAAAATGGGGTTTCAACACACCCACCTGGGGGACCAAGCCTCCACGGGAACAAAAATTACCCCAGGTAACTGTATCTTTTTTCCAAAATCAATCAAAAAAACAAAAAACCCCATAGCTTTTAAAAAAATTCCTTCCATCTCAAGCTATTAGGGACCGGGGGGGCGTACCCCAAGTACATCCACCACTTGGAGCTCAAAAAGGGGGAACAATCCTCCACCTCCACTTTGGGAAAAAAGGTGAAAACAACGTCGCGTTAACCCAAGGGGGGGACAAACCCCGGGAAAACGCCCTAAAAAAATACAACCGACTTCTCTCCGGGGCTCGCCAGGGAAAATTTGGGGGGTTTTTGGGGGGCGGGGGGGGTTAAATTTGGGGGCCCCGCCCCCCTCTCTTTTTCCAAAAAGGGGCCCCGTGAGGGATCACAAAAAAAAACCCCAAAAAACCCGAAAAAACAAGCAAAAATCACCCCCCAAAAAAACCA